>JASPKZ010004563.1:0-212500 GCA_030220185.1 Diploptera punctata
TACAACATAAATGTTACAATATAAATATAAATTCGATCCAAATTTAGATATTTTCGAACATATGTGTTATGACTTGTGACCGTATGATGTTGTGACATACTATGTTAACAACGAATCATGTAAAAAAAACGGCAACTTTTTTACAAACAATTCCTACATCATTTAAAGATGATAATTTATATAATTTCATTGTGCCGTGTCAATTTTATTAAAAAACGTTCTAATATGCTCATATCTGCATCTGTTTATATTTACTAGGCCTATAGATAACATTTGTACCGGCGATGTAGACGATAAGATATCTTATCCAACCAATTATTGTTGATTTATCAATTATTCTTAATTACGAATATAAAAGATAAACAATTATTGTTACGATCGACCTCATGGAAATTTTTCATAAAATGCTGATACATAAATAACCCTTTACTACTTTCTGTTTCATAAGACCACCGCAGTACCGTAACGATAATAATCTGATCAGTTTTTAGTCACATTTAGATTGTCATTTCAGTATCGAAATTTTCATGAATTAAAGTTTTACGCACTTTTCTCAAAATGGAGATAGGCATTAAAACAAATACTTTAAATTAATTTATGATTATCATTCTTGTTCTGTAGACGCTTTAATATAGGAGTTAATGTCGCGTCTATTTATTTTTTATATATTTTTAATCTTCTTCTTCTTCTTCTTCTTCTTCTTCACGGTTTAGGCTTATTTATTAGCCTGTTCCGACTCCAAATTGCTCTCTTTCCATCTTTTCTTTGGTCTTCCCAAACTTCTTCTTCCTCGTGGTGAATAGCTATATGCTGCTTTTGGTATTCTATTCTCCGTCATCCTTGCCAAGTGTTCTTTCCAGTTTGTTCTGTATTTCACTATTGTTGTGTTTAGTTCCTCTACTTTTAGTTGTCTTATTTCTGTGTTATGTTTTTTGTCTGTTCTTTGATATCCTGCTATTGGTCTGAGGAATCTCATTTCAGTAGCTTGTGTTCTGGCAGATTGTTGTGTTGTCACTGTCCATTTTCGGATTCATAAGTAATAATAGGCACTGCCATTGTTTTGTATAATTTCATTATAGGGTCTTTCCTGGCTTTATTTTTCAAAGTTCTTTTTAGTGTTCCTGTTATACAATTAAACTTATTTAGTTTATGTATAATTGTAGGCTTTCACGGCCGGTGTTTTGATCCATATTTGGTTCGTCTTCCGGGCCATGGTCCGGTTGTCTTCATACTCGATGTTTCGTCTACTGCTGCGGTAGACCTCATCAAGAGATACTCGATGTTTCGTCTACTGCTGCGGTATCTCCTGATGAGGTCTACCGCAGCAGTAGACGAAACATCGAGTATGAAGACAACCGGACCACGGCCTATAAGCCCGGAAGACGAACTTATTTAGTTTTTATTTATATCTGTTTCCGCTGTGTAAGATATTTCACAACCTGGGAAGTTATATCTTACTACTTGTTCTATTGGTTTATTTTCTAATATTATCTTTCTCCGAACTGGATGAGCGCCCTTGAAGACCATTGTTTTTTATTTTTCTGATGATATTTCCATGTTGTATTTTTTTGACGTTTCGTTTAGTTTATATAGCATTCTTTGTAGTTCGTCCTCTGTTTTTGCTATTAAAATTTGGTCATCTCCAAAGGCTGCTATTTTTATTACTATATTTCCTAAGTTAATTCCCCCTGTCGTTATTTGCTTCCATGATCTTATCATGTCGTCGAAATAATGTTAAAAATAGTGGTTGCTAGTGGACAACCTTGTCTAACTCCTCCTGTTACATGTATTGGTTCCCTTTGATTTATTTTTATTTTTGTTTTCTCATACATTTTCTCAAGTGTAGTGGAATTCCTTTTTTACTTAATATGTTCCATAATTTTGGTCTAGACACTTTGTCAAAGGCCTTATTATAATCTATAAAGAGGATGTGCGTCTCTAAGTTGAATTCTCTTCACTTCTCTATTATTTGTCTGAAGTTGTCTGTGCAACTTCTTCCTTTTATAAAACCTGTCTGCTCTTCTGATATTATTGCGTCTACTATTGTTGTTAATCTTTGGTTGATCATTTTTGCATATACTTTGTATGCTGCACATAGTAAGCTTATGCCTCTATAGTTTTCTGGCTTTGTTTTATCGCCTTTTTTAAATATTGAGATTATTTTTCCAATTTTCCATTCTATTGGTATTGTATTTTGTTTCCAGCACTTATTATAGAATTTTAATTATCTTTCTTGAAAATTCTTTGGAGCATTTTTTAACAATTCTATGTTTATATTGTCTATCCCGCATGCTTTATTATTTTTACATTTCTTTAATATTTCTATCATTTCTTGAATTTCTAATTCATCTACTTCTGCATATTGTTCGTTTGTTTCTACGAGTGTTATTTCTTCTTTTTTTGTTTGTTTGTCCGTCCGCAGTTCTTTATAATACTTTTCTAATTCTATATCTTGTATAGTTAGCAAATTTGTTTTGTCTTTTACTTCAGAATTAAGGCTTCTTATACATTTATATACTTTGTCTTGTCTTCCGTGTAAATTGTGTTCCATTTCTACTACGTATCTATCCCAATGTTCTCTATTAAATTTTCTGGTATATTATTTTTACTAATGCTCTTGTTCTATCATATTCTATTCTGTTTTGGTCATTCTTGTTGTTTAAGTATTTTAAGTAGGCCTCCTTTTATCTCTTACCAATATCTGGATTTCGGGATCTTATTTTTTTAGTCCTTTGTTTCTTCCTCCTACTTTCTTTGTTCCTAATACTTCTTTTGCTGTTTTATGTACGAGTCCTTTTATACTATTCCATTCTTCTTCAATTTCCTTTTTTGGCTCTTCCGCATTTGTATAATTTTCTAGCCTTCTTTTGTATAAATCTTGTATCGATTCTTCTTCTAACAATTTTATTTTATAAATTTCTTTTTTGTTTTCTTCCTTCTTCTTTAATTCTTTATTCCAATTTCTATACCATTTCTGTTGTATATCTATGTTACTAATCAATAGGTAATGGTCACTATGCATATCGCTTCCTCTGAAGACTCTTGTGTCTCTGACTAGATTTTTCATTTTTTGATTAACCATAATGTAATCTATTATAGAGCTTGATCCTCTCTCACTTCTCGTGTATTTCCTTATGTCTGAAGTAATCGTTCGTTATTCTCAATTGGATAAAGCATGCGAAATTTAGTAACGTTTTCCCTTTATAATTTAGTGTTTCTTCTCCATTGTTTCCCGTTACATTTGTAATTGGTGTTTTCCCTATACGTGCATTTGCATCTCCTGCTATGACTAAGTAATCGTTTTTTGTTTGTTTGGTCTATTATCTTTTATAGTTGTTGGTAACATTCTATTGTTTCTTGTTTTCTGCCATCCTCTGGTGCGTAGATTCTTATTGCAGTAAGATTTCCTTTTGGAATTTTCATTATTCTCTGATTTATCCATTCGTATGCAGTTATTGTTTTCCTTAATCTTGTGCTTACTAATATTGCTACTCCTGCTTGAGCCATTTCTGTTATTTCAACTCCACTATAACACATTATGTAATTACTTAGATCTTGACTTCCTCTTTGTTTCTTTTTTGTTTCTGTTATCACTGCTATATCTATACCTCTTTCTTTTAATTCTCTTTCCAGTTCGGTTTCTTTATTATGTATTACTCTGACATTCCATGTCGCTACTTTAATTTGATCTTGAATTCCAAAACGTTTGTCCTTATACTTTGCGTTTGGCGTTATCCGTTGAACAGTCCGGCTATACCTTTGGAGCTTGTAAGTATTTTGAATTGTCCCCTGAGTACTCTACTAACGTACTGCAGGGTTAGTCCGGCTATACCTTTGGAGCTTGTAAGTATTTTGAATTGTCCCCTGAGTACTCTACTAACGTACTGCAGGGTTAGTCCTTTGGAGGGGCTGCCTCCTTAAAGCCTTTGGACTTGCTTCCTTGTGTTTTATCCCCACAAGGAGGGTTGCCTCTTCCGCCTTCTGCAGTTGAGGACTTCACTCTTGTTTCCCCGAGCTGGTCTCTTATTTCATCCCCAGAGATTGGGTTACCACTTCCGCCATTTTTCGCCGTTCCGATATTTATATCTCCGCCGTGTCTACCGTTGTGGACTTCTGTGTTTCCAGTGTGGTCGTTGCTCCCACGTTGCGGATTATTCTTAGTTCCGTCTCCTCTTATCTAACCGCAAGCCAAGGCTTCCCGGTTATGATCGTCTGGGTCACTGGACTAAGCCTAAGCTCCCTACCACGCCAAGGTGATAATCCACAGGGAATATGATGAAATGGATCCTGCAATTTAATTCTAATCTAGTAGATTATTTGCCTCAAACGATAGAAAAAATCAGGAGAAAGCCTGAATCAAGTTGGCTGGCTGCGGGGATCAAACGCTACTGCTTGAATCAACTCGCTCGGTATTTTTATTATTATTATTATTATTATTATTATTATTATTATTATTATTATTATTATTATTATTATTATTATTATTATTATTATTATTATTATAGAAGGTGTACAAGCGGCTATGAATATCGGAGGATTGGAGGAAGATCAATGGATGGACAGAGAGAAATGACGTTTGGTTTCCGGAAGACGGCGGCAGCTGTCATGATACCGGATGATGATAATGATGATGATGATTATTATTATTATTATCATCATCATCTTCACCCATCATCATCATCATAGTCCATTGTTGTGGTCTCGAGGTAGCGTGATGCCTTGTCATGCAGCGGTTTCGGGTTCTATTCCCGGTCGGGACAGGCTCCTGGTTGAGGTTTTTCGGACTTTTTCCTCACCTGTAAGATAAATGTCAGGACGTTTAGGACCCAACGGTCCCCGAAAATCATCCGGCCATCATTATCATCCTTACCATTATCATCATCATCTTTCACCGGTGTGGAAAGCAACGGGAAGCTATCACATCTAAAAATTCCTTAGTAAAGCTGCAAAACATAGCACGAAAATGCTATAATCGCAGTGAAAGACCTGCCCTCGGGCAGAATTATTATAGAATAAAATAGAGCCATCATCATCATACACCATTCATGAATATAGGCCAATGTCGACCTGTTTTGTTCTCAACTAGACAGGGCCTAAAAGACGTTTTGTGGACGTCCAGGTCCTCGTCGTCGTCTTCGTGGGCGATACCGAAGAATTGCATGGGGATCCCAGTTGGTGACATTCGGGATACATGTTGCAGCCATCTGTATCTGCAGGTGGATATCTTTTCATCAAAAGGTGACATCTAGAGTTCCTTCAAAATATCTTCATTCTTCTGATGATCAAGTAGAGTATATCCAGCATGAATCTCTTTTCTGAAGCTCTTAATCTGGTGATATCTTTCTTTATTATTATTATTATTATTATTATTATTATTATTATTATTATTATTATTATTATTATTATTATTATTATTATTATTATTATTAATATTATTATTATTGTTATAATATTATTGTCTTTATAATAATATTACTTATTATTATATAATATAATATTTATTATTATTATTAATTAGCCTATATATTAAATAATTAATTGGCAACATGTTCATCGAATGGAAGATACCCATCAGATGTCAAGCGATCAACTTTCAGATAGAAGAAGACCAGGACATCCACTCAAAATACTTTTGGATGGCATTTCTTTTAAGGCCGAAACAGGTCAACAAATGATCTAATTCGTGAATGGACTGTCATATTATTATTATTATTATTATTATTATTATTATTATTATTATTATTATTATTATTATTATTATTATTATTATTATTATTCTTGGTTATCAATAGGCCTAACTCGATAGTAGGCCAATAGTAAGTAGTATTCATTTCAAACGGCACTGTTGCATAGATGCACGGGATAAAAACTTTGAACACAGTTTACTAAAAAAATATAGTATGAAACTCTTCCAGCCGTCCCTCTTCCCCACTTTTTTGCATAAATAGCTGTTTTATAGCAGTTATTTACATTGGTCAACTGGTTATTAGGGCTCGGAAGTTGAGGGCCTATAAAATACCTTCAAAAATACCTAAAGATGTCCTAAAAAGTCCTAAAAACTGGGAAAAAAGGACGTAAAAAGCAATTCAAATTAAGTCATAATTTCAATTCCAACCGCATTTATAATGAATATAATAAAATGATGTTTAAAAGTACAAAATTCTAGTGATATGCAACATAGGCTACACTGCGAAAAAAAGAAAGATAAGGGATTACTCAAATTCTTCTTCCATACTTTTTATACATTTTTAAATTCAACATAATTTGAAAAAGGAATTCTGTGTTCGTTAAAAAAAAAAGTTCTTGGAGAATTTAGAATAAACATTTTTTTCCCACCTAAAATGAATTCAGTAAAACAGCTGAGGATATCCTAGAGAAATAAATTGAAATTCAAATTAGCACATCTAGAAGCATATTTGGCTAAAATAATAATTAGGCAATAAAAATGGTATGAATATAGTCGAAAGAATAAAGTTTCATGATTTATTGCAACACATAAGTAAATATTTCTATGCATCTCCCTATGTGAGAAAAATATTTTCTGTGTAAGCCAACGTAATGATAGGATATCATACATAATTCTAAAGGGTAAACGACACGATTTTATAATTGTAAATGTACATGCCCCCACAGAAGATATAGATGACAAGATCAAGGATGAGTTCTATGAAGAATTAGAATGCTTATTTGATAGCCTTTCACGATATCATATGAAAATTGTCTTAGGAGATTTTAATGCAAAAGTGGGGCGGGAAGATATATTCAAACCAACAATAGGAGAATTCAGTCTTCATGAAGATAGTAACGACAACGGAGTTAGATTAGTCACATTTGCCACATCGAAGAATCTCATTGTTAAGAGCGGAACATTTCAGCATAAGGATATTCATAAATACATCTGTACGTCCCCAGATGGAGAAACTCGGAACCAGATAGATCATGTATTAGTAGATAAACGCTGGCACAGTAGCATCATCGATGTTAGATCAATTAGAGGGACAGACTGTAATTCGGATCATCATCTGGTCATAGTGAAAGTCAGACAACGGCTATCGCTTATGAGAAGAACAAACGCTAAGAGATGATTCTGTAAAATTTGAATTAAAAAAAACTTGAAAAATGATTAAATGCGGCAAGAATATCAAATCAAAATTGCTAATAGATTTAAACTACTGGAATCTTCACATGACAATGTGGCAAACGACGAAAGAAACTGATATAATAAAGAATGGGAGGCTATAAGAGATACTATCAAATTGTCAGCATCAGAAATCATTGGTTGTTTAAAAAAGAGGCAATACAAGAAATGGTTTGATGAGGAATGTGCCGACATTGTAAATAAAAAGAAAGTTAACAAAAATGAAATGGTTGCACGAGTCAAATGAGGAAAATTTAGAGCAATTGGGTTGTATTAGACAGGAAACCACCAAGTTACTAAAGAGTAAAAAAAAAGGGAATATTTGAGAGAGAAGATTAATGATCTTGAAATGAACGCAAAAAATAGGAACATTAGAGAATTATATCGGGGAATTAGAGTAGAGAAGAAAGGGTTTGAGGCTAGAACAAACATAATTCGGAATGAAAATGGGGATATGATTGCAGATTCCTAGAGTATATTAAATAGATGGAGAAGTTACTTTAATCAGCTACTAAATGTACATACAGAACAGGACATTGAGGAGGATAATTTACAGACAGCAGAAATGCTAGTCGCAGAACCAAATGCATTAGAGGTTGAAACGGCGATTGAAAAATTGAAGCTGTATAAAGCATCAGGTTCAGATGAGATCCCAGCAGAATTGATAAAATCAGGGGGAGAAAAATTGATGGACAAGATACGCTGGTTGCTTAGTATGATTTGGGAAAAAGAAGCTCTCCCAGATGAATGGAAGGAATCAATAATCGCACCAATTTATAAGAAAGGAGATAAAACTGATTGCAACAACTACAGGGGCATCTCATTACTTTCAACCTACGGGTTCGATAGTGCCAGTGAGTAAGTAGGTAAGTAAGTAAGTAAGTATCTCATTCCTATTTCTGATTATTGTTCCTAGGTATTTGAATTCAGCCACTTCCTCAAAATTTCCCTCATTTGTCATTAGCTGCCCATTTGCATTATATACTGAATTTCTTCGTGACCATATATTTAGTTTTACTGATATTTACTTCCAGTCCTAATTTCTTAGTGTTACTCAATAGTGTGTGCGTGTTGGCCTTTAGTATCTCCTCGCTATCGGCCAGTAGTACTACATCATCATCATCATCATCATCATGAACAAATTCGTTTTAGGCCATGTGACCTGTACGGTAAACCTAGCGAAGATGGTCTTGATCTTTCCACCGATGTTTTGGTCTTCCTTGGTCCCTATGTCCAGTTGGGGTATATTGGAATGCCAATTTTGGAAGTCTATTTCTTGCCATTCTCCTCAGATGATTTTTCAATTCTTGTTGGTATCTTTGTATATCTTCATTTAAACTTGTTACTCCAAGTTTTCCTCTGATAATAGTGTTCCTTTGGTGATCCAGTCTATTAACTCCTAACAATGATCGTAAGAAGCGCATTTGGCTTACTTGAAGTTTATGAGAGTTTATTTTATTTAAAATCCAAATTTCACTTCCATATTTTAGAGCAGCTTTTGATGTGATGATATGTAATCTTAGTTTTGTCTCTGTCCTCATCTGTTTACCAAAATGTCTTCGTATTACCCCATTCATTTTATTATATTTTTGTAGTACTACATAATCAGCATAAACTAACAGCTTATTAATACCATTCAGTTGTAAGCCTTCCTCATTCTCTAAAGATTTAATGCCATGCTCTAGTACAAAATGAAATAGTAGAGGAGATAGTGCATCTCCTTGCTTCAACCCATTCTGGATTTCAAAAGTGTCTGAAAACTGTTTGCCTACAAGCACCCTACTCTTTGAGCCATTTAGACACATTCGTATAAGTCCAACTAACTTTTTAGGAATTCCGAACTCCAGCAGGTTACTATATAACTTCTCCCTCTTAATTGAATCATATGCTTTTTTGAAGTCTACACATAGTTGATGTACAGTACCATTATATTCCCATTTCTTTTCTAAAATCTGTCTTATACTAAAAATCTGATCTGTTGTAGACCTGATTCTTCTAAATGCACATTGATGATCTCCTAGAATGTCATCAATATAGGGAGTAAGTCTGCTTACTAATATATTTGTTAGAATTTTGTACGAAGTTGAAAGTAATGAGATGCCCCTATAGTTGTTGCAATCAGTTTTATCTCCTTTCTTATAAATTGGTACGATAATTATTGATTCCTTCCATTCATCTGGAAGAGCTTCTTTTTCCCAAATTATACTAAGCAACCAGCGTATCTTGTCTATCAATTTTTTTCCCCCTGATTTTATCAGTTCTGCTGGGATCTCATCTGAACCTGAAGCTTTATACATCTTCAATTTTTCAATTGCCATTTCAACCTCTAATGCACTTGGCTCTGCGACTAGCATTTCTGCTGTCTGTAACTTATCCTCCTCAATGTCCTGTTCTGTATGTACAGTACATTTAGTAGCTGATTAAAGTAACTTTTCCATTTATTTAATATACTCCTGGAATCTGCAATCATATCCCCATTTTCATTCCGAATTATGTTTGTTCTAGCCTCAAACCCTTTCTTCTCTATACTAATTCCCTGATATAATTCTCTAATGTTCCTATTTTTTGCGTTCATTTCAAGATCATTAATCTTTTCGCTCAAATATTCTCTCTTTTTACTCTTTAGTAACTTGGTGGTTTTCCGTCTAATACAACCCAGTTGTTCTAAATTTACCTCATTTGGCTCGTGTAACCATTTCATTTTTGCTAGCTTTCTTTTGTTTACAATGTCGGCACATTCCTCATCAAACCATTTCTTGTTTTGCCTCTTTTTTAAACAACCAATGCTTTTTGATGCTGACAATTTAATAGTATCTCTTATAGCCTCCCATTCTTTATTTATATCTGTTTCTTCTTCGTTTGCCACATTGTCATCTGAAGATTCCAGTAGTTTAAATCTATTAGCAATTTTGATTTGGTATTCTTGCCGCATTTCATCATTTTTCAAGTTTTTTAATTCAAATTTTACAGAATCATCTTTAGCATTTGTTCCTCTCATAAGTGATAGCCGTTGTCTGATTTTCACTCTGACCAGATGATGATCCGAATTACAGTCTGTCCCTCTAACTGATCTAACATCAATGATGCTACTGTTGCCAGCGTTTATCCACTAATATATGATCTATCTGGTTCCGAGTTTCTCCATCTGGGGACGTCCAGGTGTATTTATGAATATCCTTATGCTGAAATGTTCCGCTCTTAACAATGCGATTCTTTGATGTGGCAAATGTGACTAATCTAACTCCGTTGTCGTTACTATCTTCATGAAGACTGAATTTGCCTACTGTTGGTTTGAATATATCTTCCCGCCCCATTTTTGCATTAAAATCTCCTAAGATAATTTTCATGTGATATCGTGAAAGGCTATCAAATAAGCATTCTAATTCTTCATAGAACTCATCCTTGATCTTGTTATCTTTATCTTCTGTGGGGGCATGTACATTTACAATTATAAAATCATGTTGTTTACCCTTTAGAATTATGTATGTTACCCTATCACTAACAAACTTAATATCTCGGATAGCGGATAGGATCCTCCTTCTGACTAAAAACCCCGTTCCAAATGCAGGTCTTTCTGCACCCCCGTAGTATAATGCAAAACTTCCTGATTCCTGACTACCTTCTCCTGGCCATCTAACTTCCTGTAAAGCGACTATATCCAAGAGTGATTTATCTAATTCCCGCGTTAATATATCTAGTGCCCCGCTATTGTATAAAGTCCTAACATTCCATGTTCCTAGGAACATGTCCCTGTGTTTGAGCCTTTGTCATGGTTTCCCTAAAGTAGTCCCCGTCCGGAGAACCGAATGGGGGACTATTTGACCTCCGGAAAATTTTACCCCAGTTGAACCCATGTCCGCATTTCTTGACGGTTGTATTTTTACGGTGAAAGATCGTCACTCTTTCGCCCAAGGTACTTTTTTCGTCTGGCTTATCACCTTCAACCAGTCCAGCATGGGTAACCCTATCGACAGCAATGCTACCGCCGGCATAGCTCTCAGTATCATTTAAGCACGCAAGCCACTCCACAACGACAAGGTAAAGATACCATGGAGGGATTCCTATCTAGATTAGAACCCGTGACTTAGGAATGTGTCTGTGGCATGAGAGGTAGGTCAAATAGCTATCCTACGAGTGTCACTTTTTTGTTTGTTTTTATAGCCTATCCTACGAGTGCCATTTTTTTCTTTTTTTTTATTACAGCATCTTAGTTCAGCGAGTTAGTTATCAGTAGAGACCGGTTATATGCAACGTAATAAGCTCGAAATATGCATGCAAATATGCATGAAAAATGCTTAAAACATGCATGGAAAAGTCAATATATGCAATACCAAATAATAAAAGCATAATAATTATTACTTTATTGGATATTTTATTTCTAAATTAACATAATAATTAGTATTTTTATTAACTAGTTATAAATATTGTCATTTATCACAAGTAATGCTACGAGTGATTTCCAAACTCGATAAATTCACGAAGTGAGGAGTGAATTTATCTAAAAAATTTGGAAATCAAGAGTGAAGTTAATTAAAAATATTTATATATTTAATGTAAACGGCGATGTTTGAAAAACAAATGAGAAACGTTTGTTATGCTTCATTTGTTCATCACTGCAACCAGATCTTATTATTTTACTGCCAAAGGATCGCAATATTGTAAGTATGCACCATAGTGAGAGAAAAATGAAACACATCAAACTGTTTATAACCAACATTATAGGTTATTAATTAATTTTTGATGTCCTGGGAAATAATACATTTCAGAAAGTGCAAACAGTTTTTTTGTGGTATAATCAATTGCTACAGATGTTTTATATTATATCCCTCAAGCACTATCTGGTTACATTCGTGCACTATATAGGCCTATGCATTCTAGAATTCTTACATCTTAATATATAAATAGTTATATTCAACGTATTTCTTAGAGAGTCAGTGACTGCAAAATATTGCTATGACCTATTCATAATGTTAAAAAGGAGGAGCTTGATTTTAAAGTGTTAAAATTAAATTGATAAAATCGAGGTGAAAAACGACTGTGATTGGTTGTAAATCAAAATTAATTGAAATGTGATTGGTCATTGACTCCCAATTGGGGCATGAGTTAAATGATCATTAAGTATCAGGCAAAAGTATTGTTCACAAATTAAAATATTCTATATTTTGCTAAACAGAAACGATCTGGTACTGTTCCAAGTGTTCGGTAATAAGGTTGTGTCTTCGATCGCTCAAAATATTTTTATAAACAGAAAAGGACCGTTCTACGTCAATTGAAGCAACTGGGCAGTATTCGGTGTTATTTTGACACTTACTATTTCTGGCAAAAGCTCGCCCGCACCATTTATAAAACTACGGTATTAATTTGACACAATGTTTCAAAATGTTTTCAAACTTTTCCTTAAGTTTGCTTGGGAATACAGCCGGCAATAAGGAGTTCATTCGACGGATTTTATCCATTAACTGAATAGAATCAATCAACGCCAAACCTTGAGTTTCAAGCTTTTTAATAGTTGCAGGTGTATGGAAAAAATGAGTGCTAAACACAGCATTTATTTTTAAATACCGTAATCGTTAAATACTTTTTTTCACCAACGAACTGCCAAAGCCTCAGCAATATCGAAATCATTTGCTCTACTTTTGATGGCCTCGAAATGTTCATTGTAAAACAGCACAGATTTTTTAAAATGTTATAGATATAGCGCAAAAATATGTATTATCACTAGCTTTTAGTTAAAATATGCAATAACAGGTGAAAAGGGTCTAAATTATGCAAATGTTTATGCAACATGCAAATGCATATAATCCGGTTTCTAGTTACTCCTAAGAAGACAAAACACAGACAATAAGTGAACTACTAGACAAATCCACCAGACAGAGAACATTTCCATTTTTCATATCTTACAGAAAATGACATAAAGAAAGCTCTCAAACGAATAAAAACAAAAGCAGAAGGTACCGACCGTATAAATATCACTCTACTTAACAAAATAATCGACTTATGCTACCTACCATAACTCATGTTTTCAACTCCTCACTACAAACCTCTATATATTCCACATTATGGAAGCAAGCAATTGTACGCCCACTCCCGAAAGTAAAAACTCCCTTAACTCCTAACAATTTTCGACCCATTAGTATTTTACCTACCCTTTCAAAAGCTTTGGAACGATTAGTCCATAAACAACTGACTGAATACCTAACTAAACACGACCTTTTAGATCAATACCAATCAGGCTTTAGGACACAATACAAATACTGCTCTACTAAATATATGTGAAGACATACGCGAAGCATCTGATAATCGAAAAATTAATATTCTTACACTACTTGACTTTAGTAAAGCATTTGACACGGTAGACTTGGACTTATTGTTGCTTAAACTAAAAAACCTCTCCCTTTCTGACAGTGTCACGCAATGGCCCAACTCCTACCTTCGTGAGCGCCAGCAATATGTTGTAGGAAATTCTACATTACGCTCTTCTTGGACCTACCGTAAAGCTGGAGTTCCACAGGGCTCCGTGCTCGGCCGATTGCTTTTTTCAATCTATATAAATGACATAAAACATTGCAAACATCATTTATTTGCGGACGATATGCAGATCTACTTTCACTCAGACAAATATTCTTTAAATGACGCGGTAACCAAAATTAATGAGGATCTTGACTCGCTAACGGCGTGGACAGAGAAATATGGACTTCAATTAAATCCTAGAAAGACACAAGCAATCATTATGGGCCATCAGAGACTATTATCCTCAATTAACACAAATGCAGTATTACATGTGTCACGTAATGGGATTCAGATTCCTTAAAGTGAGACAGTAAAAAATCTAGGGGTATTTATGGATAAACATTTAATTTGGAATAAACAAATGAATAACAGTTGCAATACTATCTTCTCAATAATACACTCATTAAATCGTATAATAAATTGTTTACCGTTTGCTCTAAGGAAAATTTTAGTAGAAACACTTGCAATGCCCCATTTTGATTATTGTGATACTCTTTTTACTGACCTAAATACTGTTCTTCCCAAAGACTTCAACGTGATCATAATTCTTGCATACGTTTTATTTGTGGTATACGTAGATTTGATCACGTTACACCATCCCTGGAACAATTGTCATGGCTTCGTCTACAAGATCGTAGAACCATCCATTCCCTATGCCTTCTCTATAACATATTACACACACCATTACCTTATTATTTATCACACCGCTTCACTAGACTCTCTGATACACATAAATTAGATACCCGATCCCTTGAGCGCAGTGTCCTTTATATCCCTCCTCATCATACTACCTATTATTCGAAATATTTTACAATTTCTCTTGCTAGAACATGGAATTCCCTTCCACCCAATGTCAGAGACTGCCAAACTTTACCATCTTTCAGAAACAAATTGAAAATAAAATTACTAACAGAAACAACTCACTAATATTACTTTTTAAAAATTAATAATTTGTTTTTTTATTATTTAATAAAAATATATTTAAGATTCGTTAATATATTTAGCTAATGCCTTGTATAAAAAGCATAGATTAATTCATTGTAGTTTATTAATTTCTTTGTATTTTTTCTTTCTTTTCTTTGTATGTATAGTAGATTCGAGCTGTTATTCCTTTCTGTATTCATTGTATCATTAATTTAATTTTAATTCTATTTAATTCATTGCACTATTAGACATTATTTTCATTATTATTCAATTTGACAGATAATTAATTGTTTATTATGACTATATTGTAATTTTTTGTATTTATATGTAACATATGTTTGTCCTGGTGAGTGCAAGAGAAGGCCACATGGCCTTAACTACACCAGGCTAAATAAATCTATTCTATTCTAATGTTATTCTCGACCCACAATAAAAAAAACAGAATTGGGTTTAAATTACTGCTATAAAACCTCCTCTACTCGTGTAATTTACAATGGTCAGTACATAATTTAAATTTGATAGCCCAGAAATATTCAATGAAAATATCTACCAATAAAACTAAAATAATGGCCTTTTGTGGAAAATCCCCAATACCAAGCAAAATTTGTTTAAATAACAAAATTTTAGAGAGAAATAATGAGTTTACTTATTTAGGATATAAACTATGTTTTATTGTAAATTTGGATTTACCAGAGAAAATTGTGAAATTCAACAAATCAATGGGAATCATTAATAGAGTTTTAAAACCTTCATTAGTGCAAAATCAACTCGTTCTCGTCTTTATCAAATAATGGCTCGACCAGTCCTATATTATGGGAGTGAAGCGTGGACTATAAGGACGAGAGATGAAAGCAGACTAACAGCTTGTGAGATGAAATTTATACGCCGAACAGCTGGCTACACCAAATGGGATCGAAAGAAAAACGTAGAAATCCTTCAAGAACTTAAATGTGTCACCAATACTGGACTACATCTCCAGATATCAGCTAAATGGAAGGAACATGTCTCAAGAATGGCTAGATCCAGGATCCCCAAGGCAATAATGAACTACTGTCCAAATGGGAAACGGTCACTTGGTCGACCTATGAAAAGATGGCACGAAAACCGTTTTCTCAGGCCGTAACAGTTCTTTAGGACTAATACCTGGCAGGATGATGATGATGATGATGATGATGATACTCGTGTCCGAGTCGAGGGATGAGATCGATGAAGTCCCTTACATTGGAGGTCTGTGAATAACAAGGATGCCGGCCGACCACATCTGACGTACCATCACAGGGGCAGATGAAATGAAATGATACGAAATGAATGAGACGAGTGTGGAGAAATGAAAGGTAAGGTAAGTTGATTCCACTCCAGGCCATAGGAAACCTTGGGGTAGTAGGACGTTAAAGCTCCACTTTTTTTCTAGACAATCGGCAATTTATATCAGCCGGATTGTCAGCCCTACATGACGGCCGCCTTAACCCCCAGAACAGTCATCTGGTAGGCCTACTCATTTCTGAGAGAGGCTGAACGATCCTAGGGCCATTGTGCCACCAGAAGATTTTGGTCAGTTTAAAAATCCTGATCCCATCGTGACTCGATACTTAGACCTTCCGATTTGTAGCATTTGCCTTAACCATGGACGCTAAGGCGTGCCCCAAGTGCGGAGAGTAGTCAAAAACGGGAGAAACCTCGAGAAAAACCTGGCCAGAATCCGTTTCGTTCCCACGAAACCGCTTGCGTCATAGAGGAGCCCTAATTACTGCTATATACAGAATGTAAACAGTTCGCTACCTTTTTCGGTGGGTGTTTTTTATCGTCCTATGATATAAATAATATCATCCTACAGGACAATTCTTATGAAATTAACAACATTGCCAGTCCATACTAATAATATTCATTCATTCATAGTGTTCTGCTCAAGAGCAGGTCTTTCACTGCAAACTCAGCATTCGCCACTCTTTCCTTAACTCAGCTTTCCTTTTTGTATCTCCATACAAACCATTTATTTTAATATTGTCTATCATCTGATGTCTTTTTCTGCCTCTAACTTTCTTTCCGTTGACCATTCCTTCTAGAGCATCCTTCATCAGGCAGTTTCTTCTTAGCCAGTGGCCAATCCAATTTCTTTTCCTCTTCTTTATGAGCTCCAGCATTGTTCTTCTTCACCCACTCTGTCTAGCACATTTTCATTTCTTACTTTGTCTGTCCATTTTATACGTTCCATTCTTCTTCATATCCACATCTCAAAAGCTTCCAGTCGCTTTTCCTCATTCCGCGTTATGTCCACGTCTCCGCACCATATAATGCTACACTCCACACAAAGCACTTCACTAGCCTCTCCCGTAATTCTTTTGTCAAAGGTCCGCAGAAAATGCTTCTCTTCTTGTTGAAAGCTTCTTTTGCCATTGCTATCCTGCTTTACTTCTTGACCGCAGTTTATGTTACTATTGATAGTACAACCCAAGTATTTGAAGCTCTCCACTTGCTCAATGGCCTCATCTTTAATCTTCATGTTTATCTTCCTTTGTTTCTTTCCTATAATCATGGCCTTTGTCTTATTTATATTTATCTTCATCCCATAATCCTCGCACTTGTCATTCAGCTCCATCAGCATGTTCCTCAATGTCATTGCATATTCTGCTAGCAAAGCCATATCATCAGCAA
Organism: Diploptera punctata; assembly: GCA_030220185.1. NCBI lineage: Eukaryota > Metazoa > Arthropoda > Insecta > Blattodea > Blaberidae > Diploptera > Diploptera punctata. The sequence continues at coordinate 17,225 of JASPKZ010004563.1, forward strand.
ATCTTATGCACTTTATTCTTCTTCCTCCCATGTTTACGCCTCCCGTATTACTGAAGCAGTTCTTCATTAGGTCTTCCAAGTAGATGTTGAAAAGGGTAGGCGATAGAGGACATCCTTGCCTCACCCCTCTTCCAATTTCTCTTCCCTCTGACATTTCTTCTCCTATCTTCACTTTTATTCGCTGGTTCATATAAAGACTACTTATGAGCCTCCTCTCCTTCCAGTTCACGCCAATTTTCTTCAAGATCTTCAGGAGTTTATTCCAATTTACTCTGTCAAAGGCCTTTTCCAGGTCAACAAATACTGCATAAACGTCTTTATCTTTTTCTAGATATCTTTCTCCTATTGTTCGTTCAATCCAATTGCATCTCTTGTACCCTTTCCCTTCCTGAAGCCAAACTGTTCTTCTTCCAATTCGCTTTCCATCGTAGAACGTAAACGTCGATTTAGTGTTCGCAGGAGAATCTTTGCAGAGTGTGATATCAAGCTGATAGTCCTGAACTCCTTACATTTCTTTGAATTGTTTTTCTTCGGTATTGGTATTAACACTGCCTCAGTCAATTCTTCGGGCCAGTCACCTTCTTTATATATATTGTTGCATAAACGCAAAATTTCCTTCTTTCCTTCACCCAAGCATTCAATGGGGATTCCATCTACCCCTATTGCGTTACAATTTTTCATTTCCTTAATTGCTAGTTCAACTTCTTCCTTCAGAATTGAAAATCCTTTTTCATCTTCTGATACGTCTTCTTTATTTTCTATATCTAAGTTAACCGGACGATTTCTTGTCTCATATAGCTCTTCTACATATTTTCCCATGTATTCATAATTCCCTGTTTGTCTGTTATTTCTTCATTATTCTCGTCCTCAATCAGCCACATAGTTTTCCTGCTCTTCTTTCCATAGTCCAAGCCTTTAACTTCCTGGTACATTAAATCATATTTTCCTTTCCTCTCCAGATTCTCTAGTTCTTCACATTTCTGCTTCATCCATTCTTCCCTTGCCTTGTCAGTTTCTCTTCTAAGTTCGTTGTTTAGTTTCCTGTAGTTTCTTTTGGCTTCTTCTGTATTGCTATTTTTCCATTTTCTTCTTTCTTCCATCTTCTCCAACATTTTTTCTGTGACCCAAGATTTCTTAATATTCTTGCTCTCTTTGTATCCTATTGTTTCCTCTGCAGCTATCTGTATAGAGGTTTTCAAATGACTCCAGTGTTCCTTTGTATTGCCATATGAGATTTCCATGGTAGAGGCTTTCTCCTGAAAATTTTGTTGGAATTTTCTGCTTTCCTCTTCAGTTTTGAGTTTCTCCAAGTCAAACTGCTTTGTTGTCTGTCTTCCTCTTATCTTCTTCAGGCAAATATCTACTTCGCCTATTAGTAGGGCATGGTCTGAATTGATATCTGCTTCTGGTAGGGTCTTCGCATTTTTCAAGCAATTTCGGAATCTTTCCTGTATTAGTATGTAGTCGATCTGGTATCGTTTGTTGTCCATAGGGCTTATCCATGTGTATCTTCTTTTACGCTGTTGAAACATTGTATTTCCAATTATCATTGAATTCCTTTTACAGAAACTCACCAGTGATTCACCTCTCTCATTCAATTTCTTATGAAATTAACAACATGGCCAGTCCATACTAATAATATAATAACCGCTAATAACGAACCACAATGTTTTATTGCTATTTCATAAAACAAGATTTTTATCCAGATATAGGGTGTGAAAAAAAATATAAAACGCCCATCTAATATGATATAGAATAGTAGCGGTTCATGGTTTTGAAGTTAGGTGAAGAGAGCTAGTAAGAAATATTATTTGTACACATGCTTACCTTAATTATTATTAAACTCATCTATTTCTCGTATATAAAATCGATCCTTCGGTAATTTAAGGCTGCAAAAACTTGTCGGTGATATCTTCATGGAATAGGTGTGCCTTCGACCTTCGTTAACTGCAGCAGAAGTTCTCTCTATTCTAAAAGTTGCATTTATTGCTAAAAACGAAACAAGTTATGTACAGTTTGAGAGGAGCACAACCATAGAAAATTCCTTAAACCATGACCATTTGAAACTGAGATTATACCGTTTAACTTCTTTTGTACTACATATTGTAGAGATCAAGTGTGTACCGGTTGCTCAGGGTAGCCAAGAGATCTCAGGGTTGTGAACTTTATATAAGCAGAAACAACGTAAATTTACCACTCAAATTTTAACGAGTGTAAAAACTATTTATTAACGGAGAAATACAAAAGGCCACACTGGGCAGCGCAAACAGCTGTCAACAACAGTCAGTCAGTCACTTCAGCTTCTTGTGCAAAGCAGTGTTGAAAATATGGAAGCTCCCAATCAGTCGGGGCAAGTACGTAAATAAGTAACTTTGCCTGGTACGCGTTCGAAGATAAGAATCGAGTGGTAGACTTAATCCTGAATTAAATAAGGCATTTGAAGTCGCAACTTCACAATAGCAACGAGTGGTTAACAGGGTGTACTCGTACGCAAAATCTGTATTATTGGACATGTTTTCTGTTTAATAACGATAGATCTCTATGGAACAGTGCGGGCTATTGCTACATGGAAAACATACATAAAGCCATTAAAAAGCATAGACTATCTAAAAATAATTTGCTGTCCATTAAAAATTAAAAAAAACCATTCGGTTAAGTCGAGAAACTGAAACATATGGTGAACAATAAAAAACAAATCGGGATTTACAACGCAATAATCTTGTAAGAAAAAACTGAAACGCTTCATCGATGTAAGTTTATTTTTCTGTCAGAGTAAGTGAGATATCCATGATTGCGACTCTATCAATAAATACAATTACGTTGAACTCGTGAAAGTACTCATTGGATTGTGACGAGACAACTGAAGCCACCATTTAGAACATTTCGACGACATTTACAGGAAAGGCAAAGTTAAGCCAGAATTGTTTAATTCCGTCAATACCAAAACGTATTAATTATGGGAAGATCAAAGAGGGAATTTCAATGAATCTTTATTTGCATTGTTCTAGCATGAGGAAACAGACAAGTAATTTCTCTCAGCGGTCTCATGGGTTTCGGAACGTCATCGACGGTGGCCAAGTACATAAACGATTATTAGGATCCATTAGCCTTTCTGATGATAGTAGAACAGCCGAGCCATATACAAGATAGCGATTCAAAACTGATTCATTATTTCGGATGTGAGGAGGATTGCACGCAGGTATGATGGAGCATCTGTCATGGCAAGTCAGTTGAATGGACTGCAATCGAAGGTGAGAAAAAAACACTTTCGAGATGCAATTTTCGTTTCAAGTGCTACGCCCATCGGCCAGAATTTAGTATTATTCTAATCCAGTGACCGTCATTAAAAAATACAATTTTTTCAGACTTTCAATGGACTAGGCTGCTACCTATTAAACATAAAACCAAAAGAATGAGGTTGGTTCTGTGATGTGAAGAAGACATAAACAAACAGGTGACAAGAGCGTCGTCGAACGCAGGTTAAAAAATTACAGTTCTCATGTGGTTGGAACAGTACATGAACATCGGGATGTGTTAATTCTCAGTCTTTGGACAAAAATCCGGGTATCCAGATGAGAACATTGGGATCAGGAAGCCTATATGGCTGCCAATGGAGTTTTAATCACAATGCCAAGATTTTGATTTCAATTTTATATTAAATTACATTTGGTTATATTTTCCTTGTAAACTGACGTTTATTGATAAACGGCAAGACAAATATTCATGATATTGATTACTGCATAAAAGTAAAATAATTGAAAAAAATCCTAGAAAACAAAACGGGGAGAATTTAAAAATTTTGAACCCAAAATATTGAAAAAAAAAGAAAAAAGAACTCAACGAACTTCACGTGAAACTTTGAACACCAAAACACAAAATACCGTACAATGTTTTTGACACTATACTTGGGCAACCTAAATTGCAGATTCAGTAATTTAGACTGTTTATTATATTTAGATATGGTGGAATATGAATAATTTCCGACAAGTATAATCTCTCTTTTTCAGTAAATTACATTTTAGTTACTAGAAGACAGCTAAATAATACATCTAATGTAAGTTCAAAATTTAGAGGGAATTAATTTGAAAAGGGAATAAAGTGCCCAAAATCCAAAAGAAACTAGTTTCCTCTCCATGCCTTTGGAAAACGGTAAAAAACGATCTTTCATGAAAAAAAAAAGTTTCCTAAATCTGGCACTTAATCCCAAATTACTTACCCTAAAAAAATCCAATACACGCCACTGGCAATCCTATATGGTTGGTGAGACATACGTGTCTAAGAGGCACGAAGGGTAGGCTGTGAGAAAGTACCATCAACGAAAGGACAATATATTTATCATACAGGAAACGTTTTGAGAGTGTATATCAACACAATGTAGATCTGGATAATATGTTTTAGGGGGGGGGGGGGATTAAACAACAGGCTTTTGTTCTGTCAATAGGAAAACAAATAATTGAATGTCATAAGTATTATCCAAGTACCACAACAATTAATACAATTGATATCGTAAAACTTCCATAGATACAATTCCTAAAGTAAAAATCAACACTAAACGAAGTGAAATTTTCAGCATTAAATCAGGAGTCCAACAAGGAGATCCCCCTCTAGCTACCTTATTCGGCTTAATCATTGATTATATACGTCAATAAAATGGAAGTAAGTGGAAACATTACAACAAAACTCAAACAGTGTATAGCTTATGCAGATAAAACATTACTGATCACAGCAAGAACCACCCCAAGCGTTATGTGAAACCTTCACAAAATTGAAAGAGGAATCAAACAAATTTGGGCTAATAATAAATCAAGATAACACCAAAAAATTTAAAATGTATTAATCACAACAGAAAATCGGAAAAAAGGAAAAAAAAGGGACAAAATCCTGACAGCAACTTAACACTAGTAGCATCATTAAATACCTAGCTACCAAAGTAAATGGACGTCCCGTCAAGAGGAAATTAAGGAAAGATTGGTAAATAGGAATAAAGCTTATTTTGCCAATGGAATCTAATTTAACGGCAAATTAATATCATAAACAGCCAAAATAAGATTATACAAAAACACTCATTACACCAGTAGTTCCATATGCTAGTGAAACTTGGGTCCTAAAAGAAAACAAAACAGAAATTATTAATTTTTGAAAGAAAAATGCTAAGAAGAATATTTTGAGCAAATAGAGGAACTGATAACTGTTGGAGAATCAAAACAAATAACTAACTAAACAAATTACAAAAATCAGAATATAATAAAACCATATAAGATCTCTCCGATTCTCAGAATTTGTTGGCTTGGACATTTTCCAAGAATGGATGATGAGAGACTGGTCTAGAAACTCTGTAAATGGACAACCTATAGGAGACAGAGCAGTTGGAAGACCGAAGATCAGATGGGTGGATGAGAACAAAATGACCGATCCTAAATAAAATGAATGTGACTCCTTTGCATCTGGCAAGAGGCCGATTGGCATGGAGGAGGCTTGTTGAGACGGGCCAAAACTTTAACCTTTGAAGTTGTCGCGCCTTAGAATGCTGCTGCTTACATTAGCAAAACAAAACAATTTATAGAAGAAAATGAAATAAAAAAGATAACAAATTTGAAAGAGAAATAAAGAGATCTATTAAAAAGCAATGCACTCATCCAAGACGAGAACATGACAAATATAACAGACAATCGCCAAGCAAAAAATAAATTAATCAACTACAAATGGATAAACAATAATCCTACTGCACCCATAATGAAAACGTTATCTAAAATTCATAAACTAAATATAGTAAGACCTGTATAATCCGGAACGTTTAAAATGCGGGAAATATGTCCAATGTGAACAAATTTATTTTGTCCCGGCGAAGAATAATAGTAATTCAATTGTGCATTTATTTTGCATAAAACTGAATTTGTCCAATGGGGAAACGGAAGGATATTTCTACACACATTCATCAAAAAATTATAAAGCGGAAAGGTATATATTTATTAACCATCAGCAGTTAATTTTAACTGAAGGCAGGTGCCAAGGACGGCTTTTACACAATATTGATTCAAACCAAATGGACAAAACAAAACTAATTGTCACTGACATTGTTAAAATCTGTTAGTCTTATTTCACATGCCGATATGTACTTTCATAAATGCCTCCATCGCCACGATAGGTATATTATTGTTTCCTGTTCGTTGCAATAATTTTGATTGAATAACACGTGTCTCTTATGCTTTGTTCCCAGTTTATAATGTCGAGTAAAGTGAAAGAAAAATAATTAGTACCGAAGAGAAAAAAAAAAATAGTGTTGCCGCTTAATGTAAAATAAAAATGCTTGACGTTTTATACGCGTTGGCGAGTCGTTTTTGCGTCTATATCACTCTGTTTCAATGTTAATGAATCAAGAAATCCGAAGACAAAATAAGAAATTATATCGCAGCATTCACAGCTGAATACCCATCTTAATTGAAAGGACCTTTTATAAGCGGCAAAACAGGAAAAAAATAATAAGTTCTTTAAGTCATTGCCTAAAACTGATAGTAATAAAATACCGAAATTATTCAAAAATCTCTCATTAATTTATTTTATTTTGATAATTTTTATTTATTCGGTAACCTTGGAACGTATCCCCTATTATACGCATACAAATTACCATTCCATATTCGCGGTTTCTGTATTCGCGGCATATTCCCAGCGAAATAAGGAGCTTTTACTGTATAGATTGTACCTGTATAGATTCGGCCTCATTGCACACCCGTTATGCGAAACAAAGATACCGTCTTGCAAATAACAATTGCATTGTAAATCTTAAATTAATTAAGTTCTGAAACCGATCTTTCACAGGGTAACGTTCTGAATTTACGAAAATAAGGATGGCGGAACGTTTTTATCATTTTCATTAAGCGAAAAAAGTGAAAATTGATTGAAAATAAATATCCGAACGTTTCCGGACCGATGCTCCAAAGTGAAGCTCTAGCTCTGGTTAAATCCCTAAGGGAATAACGATTTCAAGGAATCTTCAGGTTGGCTGGACAGTTTTAAAAGACGACACAATGTAGTGCGGAATGAAATTTTCGGGGAAATCAAAGAATGTGGACGAAATTGTAGTTAGTGAGCGAAAATCGAAACTGCATATGCCCACTTGTATTTCAGGATACGCGCCTAAGAGACATTTTTACCGCTGACGAAATGGGGACAATTTTTTTATACCCCACTTTTCAATGGCAGCGGAACTACAAATATTAATCCGAGGTACATAAAAAGACATTACGGTATTCTATAATCCAAGATTATTAATAAGTTTTAGTTTTTTATATTGCGAAATTTTGTCCAATGTGGAAAAACAATTGGTCCCATGAGATTCCGCTTAGAGCAAGTTTTACTGTATACCCATAAAACATATAATCAGTTACTTAAACGCACCCAATTGCAAAGTGTCTAAACTGATTGCTAATGAAACTTAAATATAAAATAACAATAAAAAAACAAATTACACAATATAAGTTCCATACAATCTAGCAAACATAATTTAAAACATAGCGATTAATACTAACACAAGAATAGTATCCTTTGAAACATAAAACTATATACAAATATTCCCATTGATGAAACAATACAGATATTAGAAGAACAATTAAAAGAAGACAAAACTGAAGCAATATATACCAAAACAAACTATATTAAAACAAAATTATTTTAAATTTAATAACGAGTTTTTCATACAAGAAGACGGGTTTGTACCAGTGGGTTAGCCCTACATCCAGCATCATATCGGAAATCTTTTTTACAGAACCTAGAAGACAAACACTTTGAAAAATTCAACATAAAAGTATTACAAGGTATGTCGACTATCTTCTAATTATATTAGATAATGAGAATTCAATAGAAAATGAGGTATTGACTGAATTGAAAGAGAGGTTGCATGAAAAAATAAAATTCACAGAGGAATAATGCAATCAACTATCTAGATAACACACTAACAGAAAATCTAAATAGATAGCAATAGTTTTAGACATTCAGCATTTATAGAAAACCAACTGATGATACAATTAGCATTTTACAAGAAATCTAGACACCCTCCCACAATAAGAAATAGGTACCTTTACCAGCCTCATTAACAGAATGAGAAAACTTCCGTTTAAGCAAGAAAATTATAACAAATAACTAAAATACATGAGACTTCTAGCCTCCAAAGACTGTTTAATGAAGAAATAATCAATATTAAAATAACAAATAAAGAGAGAAGAATTGATAAACGTAACAGCAGTAAGTAGAGGAAATTGACGAAAATAGAAACTAAATGGTCACTCTCACGTATGCTGATCTCAAAACAAAAAAAACTGGCCAAACCATAAAAATGCGATAAAATGTAAGAACTGCATATAGAACAAAAAACAAATTAAATAATACAATTACATGTAAAACAAGAAACAGATATCTATAAAAAAACAAAGGTGTTTGCCAACTAAAATGCAATAGCTGTGATAAGTTTTATATTGGTAGAAGGACGATATATATATATATATATATATATATATATATGATATAATGAACATTTTAAGGATTTCAGACTTGATAAAGTTTTTCGAAAGATGTCATAGCTACAGGTCATCAATTTAATTCCATCGATAACATATTATCCATCATCCATAGAGAAAAACAACAAATTGAAGATCAACATTGTCAAAGAGATTGAGATATTAAAAGAAATCAGAAACACTCACCTGCTTAATGAAAAACACACCCAGTGATGTCAACGCTCTATACAAGCGTCTCAAAAAAAAAAACTAGAACGAATTTACAAGCTGATGATGGAACATAGGCTCCAAAATTACTCCACATCTTATATCCAATGTTGAGGAAGATTGAGATCTCAGGTATCTATTTTTATATTTTAAATTTAAATATCTTCTGTAAAGCAAAGAATGAAAATTAATCACTTAAAAAATCCGAAGAAAGGTATAGATTGTAACAACGGAAAACAGAGAACCTTGTATAAAATTCAGTTTGAAATATTATGTCAACTGAATATAAACTCAATATTTAAACAAGAGTTACACTTACAGTGCGATTATGTATGTATCTAACCATTGCTCAAGAAAACACTTGAAACAAAATGACATACAGGTTTTTTTTTTATTCAATGGAAAATTTCTTTACGGAAGAAAAAAACTGTTACACGGGAACTAATTCTAAGTATATTTAACATTTTTAGTCACTAGACATCAATTTACACTGAATAGAATCACAATGTTCTTCATACAAATGTAGTATACAACACTTTTATCTCCATGTTGGTAATTATCTTAACACATGACACGTCTGCTCTACTCAAAATGGGAGGTTTTATAGAAATGCAATTTACAAATTTAAATTTAAAAAATCATCACCCACATAAGTAGTTACTGTTTGTCATAAAATTGAATGATTCGTAGTCCACTGTACATCCCCATCCTTGTATTAATTAAAGTTTCACAACGGTTCGTCCAAAAGAGTCTTGAGACTGGGGATGATTGCTTGCACAGAATCTTGGAATTCAAATAATGCACCTAATCAATGCCAAATTCTAGAAAACATGACATGATATTAACATCAGATACTCAAAGACATTACAAATTAGATCGTTAATTCATATTATAAAGTTTTAAGGGAAATAGTACCTGGATGTTTCCATGTAACCGCAGGATAGTATCTGACCACCATTCATACAAGCATACACTCAACCTGAAATATAATAATATACTATAATAATACTGAATTTCATGGCATTGGAATAAAAATAATGAAAAATAAAAATGATAACAATAATAATTAAAGTGATAATAATAAAAATAATGACAATACAAATGATAATAATAATAATAATAATAATAATAATAATAATAATGTAATAACAATGATAATAATAATATAATAACAATGATAATAATAATGATAATATTGTAACAAAAAGACATTAACAACAAGTACTTACATACTGACCATTTATTCCCCAGTCACCTGGGTGTCCCAGTTATTTCATTATCTCCCCACGGGACAAGGGTTTGCACCGGCTATACACCAGGGACTCGGATCTACTACTTACCTGCCGAAGCAGATGTTCGACCACTGCAACACTACCTGTCCCTGGTGTACCTTCATCGGCTCATTTTGAAATCTTGAATTCATCCTGCAGGTTCACTTGCATAGCCTGAAAGACAAGAAAGGCATCATGTCAGCACAACAGTCAGAGATCCAGATATTTATACCCCTCAAGAATCGGGGTATCACAGTTATACCTCGAAGCTTGGGTTTACGTTATTCAGAAAATAAGTTTCATAAACTATGAAATGTCAGTATCTTCTCAGAATTCAATTGAAAACATAAACTAATGTATGTACTACTCTGATCAAACAAGACACTATTTGAAGAGAAAAATTATACGCTCAGACCGGGACTTGAACCCGGGACCCTTGGTTCTCTAGACCAAGTGCTCTACCAACTGAGCTACCTGAGCAAGTACCGATCTAAACGCAAATCTTTCTCTATATACATTGTAATTCCCATCCACCAAATGCCTGTGAAGCCATGCTTCTATCTTGCAATGGCGGCTCCTTTATTAAGAAGAACATATTTGGGAATTATACATTACAGCCAGTACGGCTTTTTCCAAGTTTTTTTATTGATTTCGTACATCTCAATGATGGATAAATCATATTTGAAGAGAAAAATTATACGCTCAGACCGGGACTTGAACCCGGGACCCTTGGTTCTCTAGACCAAGTGCTCTACCAACTGAGCTACCTGAGCAAGTACCGATCTAAACGCAAATCTTTCTCTATATACATGTGGCGGCTCCTTTATTAAGAAGACATATTTGGGAATTATACATTACAGCCAGTACGGCTTTTTCCAAGACACTATTGTACAAAATGTGAAACTATTGTGGGCAAATAATTGAATATACCTTAACTACAACTTCATTCAATTTTAGACCAAATATATCTGCTCATGTGGAGTGATATTTTTTTTTTTTATTTCTCTATATAGCTTTCAAGAAAACGTCCAATATTTAAGTGTCACATATGACAAAGCGAGAATGAAGGTGTTGTACTACATTGTTTGAAGCAGCTCAAGGTTATACAATTCCAAGTGACACAAATCTAGCGGAAGTTGGTAGCTGCACACATAATTAATTACCGTGTATATTTTCCATTTATTCAAGAAATTTTATATATATATAGAAAAAACCTATATGTGATTTTGTTTGAAGTTCTGCTTTCTAGAGCAATTTTTCTGCATGTAAATAAATATATGTATATTAATTTTTTACATCTAAATTCATATAATATACCTATTTTCACCATAACATTCATGCAATAATCTTATATGTTGTGTAATGAAATAATCCATTTTGTTGCCACCCATCCAGGCTACAATATTCTTACCAAATAGATTTCTACAGTTTTACCTCCACATATAATTTATTTTACACATTCATAGTGCTGGGATTATTTGAATGACTTCCATTTAATTTTGTTATCAATCTCACATCTTCAATTTAGCCTTGTTTTTCTTCGTTGCATCAAAATAATTTCCAAATGCAGTTTCCTAGAAAAAATAAATGTTTATAACTGATTAGTACATTTATACCCTTATTGTGGTAATTGTATAGGCAAAATATCAAAATCAAATTATGGAGAAGTGTCAGAATTCAAATAACTTGCAACGGTAAAATACAGAAAGGAATTATGCAGAGGAACAACCCTGGAAACGCATGATATAGGTTATATTGTATATGACGGGATGTCTTGTCGTCTCAGAAATGTTTAAATGGCGATTATATATTACAAGGATGCGAATCAATTCTCTTACTTTAAGACATAAGAAAAAGAAAAAACATACTGACCAACCAGATACATATAGACAGATGGATGTAGAAAACAACCTAACAATGAACTCCATGATCTTTATCGAAAACCAGACATAATATAAGGAATTAAATTTCGTAGACTCCGATTGACATGACATTTGGGACATTTTGAAAATGTAGGGAAATGGAAAATTATTGTAGGAAAAAACGAAGTGGAAATCATTCAGTAGGAAGGCCGAGAATGTGTGGGAATAATAACATCCGAAGGAAGTAAATTACGGAGGGAATGATTGGAAAATATTATCTCATGATATAGATGTATGGAGAGCTTATGATTGCGCTAATATGGACTATACGATTTAATAGTGCTAGTGTAAATAAAACTTTTGACTTAATCATTTTCCTTTTGTGTTTTTTTATTGTTGAAATTTTTCAAAGTAGATGTGAATGGCTAAATTTCTGTAAATAAATTTGTGGAATTTGCATTAGGTTTGAACATATTTCTCTCCTGTTATACATAAAAACCATCCTTTGTAAGACAGAAATGAATCATCATGTTTAGGAATGGACTGAAGACCAAATATGTGAAAATTATAGTTTGTGCTGCAAAGTATCTCGAAGCTTTGCTCTACACATGAGTTGTAAGAAGAAAAGAGAATCCTTCACTAGAGAATGAAGAGAGGAATATATTGTATCTTAAGTTGTACATCGCAAAAACTAAATTCGGAATGATATTATAAAAATCGTATAAATTGGACACACTCTCGGAATTGAACTAGATATTATGTTAAAGAGTGTTGGAAGGAATCCACAGGGATTGCCCAGGAAAAGTGGAAAATAGAAAATTACATAGCTCAGCACAATAATAATAGAAAATGAACAGAGGAAAAGCTGCGGAATAGCCAAGAATTTAACAAAAACAAAGTCCATTGACGCTACTAGTACTAACAAGGGAACTGACAACATTCCATGCCGAAATCTACCTTGTAATGTCTTCCAGAGATGGGTTGTGATGTATCAAGGCCGGGTCTAAAAAATGATATGCCTTTTAAACTGCAAGACATAAAATCCAGCGCCCAGATCTCCCATTTAAACTATAGGTAAATAATTCAACTCGGGAGATTGCATAACCCTCAGTACGAGCGTGCTGCCTCACTTCACTACACTCTTACTTATGTACGGATTCAATCTGCTCTGTACTCTGCTGAATTCTAGCTTCGGTTTCTGTGCCTTGCAGTTAACAAAACAGAATATTTTTTTGGACATGGCCTTGGTACCTCACAGTGTTTCTCTGGGAGAAATTTCAAGATGGATTTCAGTAGGCAATGGGTGTCAGTTCCCTTGTAAGTTGGATGATGGGACAAGATTTCTACTTGCCGTATGTTACTTTGGATATAGTCCCACTGTTGGGAGACACTTGTAACAGGATTTTAGCTCAGGTTGATTAGGTTTGGCGTCCGATGGATATGGGTGCCTGGACGGTTTGATGCTCCGGAATGCTCATGTTAGTGTTCGGTAAGAGCTGGATTCTCATCTAAGGTTCACGTAAGGAAGATTAAAGTGATATGACTAATCAGGTAAATCACTGGAGGCTGCTGTGGAGTTAACACGAGGAGTAATTATTTTCCTAGATGTATACACTAGTCGGTCCTCCAACTGCTTTCTTGAGTTCCAAAGCACAATTGTAGGAGATTATCTACTAATGTTCCCTGTTCGACGTCAGGCTAACAAGTAGTGTGCGCCCTATTAGACTGCGGGCCATCATGTAAGTGTGCCCTGTTAGACGTCTGGCTAACGAGTACCGTAAGTGATGTGCGATACTCCACGAATAATTTATTTAGTTTATTAGGTATTTTATGATCCGCCCACATATATGCTTTGGGCCTCTTTACAAATTAACAAATGTTACAAGTTTTGGGGTTGGTTCCCCTCTTCTATATAGTCATGTTTCCAAAGGTGCTGGTTTACGCCCATTTTCCATTACTAAGGGATGTCCAAGCCCTCTATATATTTTTCTTAGTTTGGCAAAAATAATTATATATAATTTTCCTATAACGACTTACTAAGTACCACATCTCCGATAGAGACGCCTCCTGTCATGCCAATATCTTTTTATCTTAATTGGTTTTGGAGAGCATCCCCTGCTCGTTAAGACTGGGAAACCTGTCATTTTGTATCTTATTGTGAAAGTGTAATTTGTTAGTTTGGGGATTATGTCAAGTTGACAGTACCTTGGCCCTGTATTACAAAGGGACAGTTCGAATTCCTTTCCTATTGTGTTCAGCAATGCGGCGGCGATAGAAAAACCATGAGTAATGCCGGGTTCGTACTGACTATTAGCTCTACGATGTTGGTAATTTATTAAACTTTATATAAAATGAAAGGGGTACCTCAAGGCGGCGTCCTCGCTCCTCTTCTCTTCTCGATTTATATTAATGACGTGACCAAGAAACTACAAAACTGCAAGCATCATCTTTACGCCGACGACCTACAGATTTACACACACTTTAGGCCTGACGAAATTAATGAATATATTGACAAAGTAAACACTGACCTCAGGCATATATCTTTATGGTCCAGACAATATGGGCTGAAACTAAATGTAAACAAAACGCAAGCAATAATTATCGGACATCCAAGGCTATTACACCTCATAAACAATGGCAATATGCCGGCTGTCATATTAGATAATGAACAAATTCCTTATACCGACGTCGTTAAAAACTTGGGATTTCACTTAGATTCTAATTTAAAATGGCATGAGCAAGTAAAACAAACATCTAAAAGGATCTTCTCCATAATGCATTCCCTAAAGCGACTTAAACATTTTCTTCCTACAACTCTTAAAAGAATTTTAATCCAAACTTTAGTGATGCCGCATTTTGACTACTGTGACGTTCTACTAACTGACATAAGTGACGGATTGTCGGACAAACTGCAGCGTGTCCATAATATGTGTATCAGATTCATATTTAATGTTCGAAAATACGATCACATTTCTCCATTATTCCACGAATTGTCATGGCTACATCTAAAAGAGAGAAGAAAATCGCACTGTCTAATTCTCCTATTTAAGATCCTACATACTCGATTCCCAATTATTATCATCCCGTTTCCAGTATCTATCCTCAAACCATAACCTAAACACAAGATCACAACATAGTCTCCTACTTAATATACCGCAACATAGGACATCACATCACTCCATGTCATATACCATCTCCACTTCTCGCAACTGGAATTCCCTACCACAAGAAATAAGGGGCTGCCGGACATTGGCATCTTTTAAAAGAAATCTAAATTTATATTTGCTCTAAACTCGACTTCATTATTATCCAGTGTAAGATATATATATATATATATATATTAATTGGTGTTTCCCGTATAATGTATCATATTTATATTATTATTATTATTATTATTATTATTATCGTATCATTATTGTTATTACCCTATAAAATGTTGTTTGTACATGACATTTACATTGCTACATTTATTGTATCTTTAATTGTTTATAATTAGTACAGTGTATATCTATATTTGTCGAATATTTATTTGTATTTGTGCTGGTTGAGTGGAAGAGAGGGCCTTATGGCCTTAACTCTGCCAGAATAAATAAAGTATTATTATTATTATTATTATTATTATTATTATTATTATTATTATTATTATTATTATTATTATTATTATTATTATTAAAAATCGTATACTGTTTTAATTATCAAGTTATTCACGTTTTCATTGTACTGCAAATGGTTCCCTCATTATTTTGAGTATAAACTTGGTGTAATTCGGATTATTATTACTGTTTCAGATTTTAGCCTATATTACATTTGAATAAAATTCCTTTTGTTATATTAGATACTGAGAAACAATGACTGGACCTAATATCGGTACATATGCCCGTTATGAATATATGGACAAATTTAATTTATGTTCTATGTATTCATAATGATCCTCTAGATTGATATACTTAATACTATCATCGGGTAACTATCAGGACCTTTAAATATGGCCATCATGTTTTGCTTGGGAGTACATTGACTCCGGGTATAGGTACCATCTCACTTACTTGACAGATTGTAAACATTGACCCTTCTTTTACCGAAAAACAATGTAAATATACAAGAAACCCTTATACAAAATAACAGGCATTCTTAAAGTACGGATTTTGATAACATATTAATGTTCACTCAACAGTTATGTAATGATCTGATGGTGTAGTTGTTCCCGCCATATGTATTTCTTCTTTACATTCAAATTGAAGTGTTTAGCACTTTTTTATAGAAAGGATATCTTTGTCGCAGTTGTCACTACACTGGATAACAGAATTTTTTCAACACGCATTATTTAATTTCACGTTCACATTCATCTGGTCAGCCACACATCTGTAAATAAAATCTTAATCTACATACGATATGTGTAGGCCCTCCTATATACAGAGTGGGGGGCCTTAGTTTGCTATTGAACCAGTCATAAATAGCTATATAATCATGCAGGGGATAATATTTTCATTAATAATAAATTTAGTTCTCAATTAAGATGATGCAGAGATAGAAGTAATCATTATCTTAAAAAGTACTGGCCAAAGAGAGAGTCACTTAATCCAGGACAAGAAAATGTTCTTCACCAACAACTTGTAGTTCTTCTCGTTATTCTTTGTTTCTGAAAAAATCTTATTGCCTTCACTACCATTAAACTAGGCTTGATTAAAAATTTTGTGAAATCAAATGGATCGTGATGGCAGTGCATTTCTATTCCTCAAAATAAATTTCCAAGGATCAGTGAAGCCTAAATTGAAAGAACCGATATTTGTTGGCCCTCAGTGTAAAGGAACTGATGCAAGATGACCCAGTTTCAGAACAAGTTAAAGATGCAAGAAGCAGCTGCATGGCAATCTTTAAAAAATGTTGTCTCAAATTTTCTGTGGGAACTTCAGGTCTGATAACTCCAGAGAACTTGTCAATGAGATGATTGAGAACTACAAGATATGGGGATGGAATATGTCTTTGAAAATTACACTTTCTGCACTCCACTCTTGATTTCTTCCCTGAAAATCTAGGGGCTGTGAGAGACGAACACGGGGAGACGCTTCCACCAAGACATCGCGGAAATTGAAAGGCGCTATCAGGGTAAATGGTGTCCAAAATTGTTAGCAGACTACTGCTGGACACTGAAGAGGAATATTCCTACAAACGAAGTGCAGTCCAAAAAATCCAAGTCACATACATTTTGGGTGAGCATAATATAATTTCAGCTAAGATATAATAAATTGTCATGTATAGACACGAAAAATGTTTGTCATGTGATTACTCGAAAAACCCTGGGGTATTGGAACAGTCCCGTAAAAAGATTTGAAATCAGAACAAAAAAGTAATTAGAGAAACACAAATTTTCTCCCTTGTAACACCATAACACAAAGTTCAAAATTTTGTGGGCCAGTGTTGTTATACTTTGCCTTTATAAGAAGATAAGAAGACTCAGGAGCACTAATTAACTTCTTTTGAATATATTTATTATTTGGAATTAAGATGCATTTAATATTTCCACTTCGGAATTATTGGTTGTTCAACTACATAATCGCCGCGACTATCTGCATAATCTACTTAGTCATTTTCTCTCTTTTAATTTATAGCCACTGCTAAGTACTTATTATTAATGTTTCATGCACACAGATCAAATCATAAAGTAACAAGTTCCAAAATTTCAAAATAACATAAATAAATCTCACCAAATCTTATATGAGAAACGATTATACGATTATGTCTTACATTTAAATATAAAATCTAAACAAAAACTGTTATTAATTCTAGGGGTTTCCTCATTTTTTTCATGTTAATATAAAATAATGGTTCTATGATTCAAGCATTGCAACTTGGGAAAATGTCTATCCTGGAATACAGAGTTATGGGGACACAACCATCAACCCACAACTGTTTGTATGTTTAAAACGAGACAAGATGAAGTAAGAAGACTTATGTCTCATTAAACAATGGTTTGTAGGCGTAATTTTTTTTTAACCCTAAAGTAATAATCCCAGCAAATAACAAGGAATAATAATGGAAACAATACTAAAAAGATTAATCTATACATTTTACCTGGCATAGTTAGTGCCTTAATCTCTTAACGGAGTAATAATACAAGATTTAGTCTTATTACTGGGCATACCAGACTAGAAGTGCAATAAATAAGGACATCGATCAAATTGTTTTTTTTACTTTTTGTCAGTGTTTCATGAAAATGTGATTTTCTGACTAAATCGGTTGCACTGATCAGGGTTTGCACAATCATCCTAATCTACAGCCACGAGATATTGGAAAGCAAATTAATTAGGGGGAAGATGGAGGCCAAAAATGGAACAAATAAAATTGGTTTATCAAATGTTAATAAAGTAATGGGAGACATTTCATAATAGAGGAAAAGCAAATTCTGTTCGCATGTGAACATTTATTATGCACCGTTATATCTGTCTTATAAATGTTTGTTTGTTGCCATTTCTGTTTGCGTAATTCATGTTTGATACCCCAGAAGTAAGTCCAGGACATAATTGGTTATTCCACAACCCTCTGGATAACGAAGTTTCAGATTTTTAAGTTTCCTGATGTCTCAGCCAAACTTGTCATGAAAAATGTCTAGGTGGCGACATTAGAAAATGTAGTTTTAAGCCTCACCCTGCAATCCTACAATGTTGTAAAATTTATCTCGCATATATTCCATGTAATTCAGGCCTGAGTAGTTCTGGACAAAGAAAAAGATACACAACTTTTTTGTTTTTTATAAACTTTTCCATGCTGTTGTTGTTCTATTTCTTTTATTATGTATTTCAAAGTGTCAATCAGAACATCAACCTTAACTTGGGTCAACCAAAAATCCTTTTGTTTTTCTTTTTTTTTTTAAATTTCAGGTTGATATATGACCCGTTGGGAAATGACTATAATAGGGTATGTAGAAACCGTTTATGTTTTATCTAATGCTCCCACATACTGTTTCATAAGGCATGGATTTTATGTGCGTCGGAGGTCAATAAAATGTTATGTGGATCCACCAAATGCTTATTCACAATGTTCTTCATGTCTCTTAGCGTCTGCTAGCTAGTTCTCCCCCATAGGCCAGTATCTCTTATTTCAATACTCATTATATGCTCTACTGTCCCATTTCGCACATAAGAGCTTGGCATTCTTTGGCTTTGTGTACCCTTGTTGGATGGCGGAGAGGGGATGCCAATCTTTTCAAGTCACTGGTGTTCTTCAGATTTCCCATTTTGAAGGAATACTTTCATGATTCTGTACGTCCTCTTAGGTGTACTGAATATGAAATTGGAATTGATGCTAGCTCATTTCAAATGTGTCGTAATGCGGCTTAAAAATACTCTGCAAATCAGATTTTGTAATAAATAGGCCGCAATAAGTAGATCTGCAGAGGAAATGAAAAAAAAAACATAATTTTCATGTTCAGGAGAGCGGATGAATTGAATTGAGAAGACTGAATAAAGTTATCTTTATGAGAAACTTTCAGAACCTAAAAATCCGCCCCCTAATCATAATTAGAATTTGAGTTTTTACTATCAGATTTATAAAAAATGTTTTTATTTTTTATCTTTAGTATTTTTTTATAATTTCACTAACAAGACTCAGAACAGCTGAATAAACCATTTAAAATTATGTATTTGTTTTTATTCCATCATTCTCTTTCTTATGTATCCACCCAGTTTTCTAACAAACTTCTACACACTAACTTTGTTCTATCTCTTAAATGCAACCAACTCACCTAGTATTTTAGCGAAATTTTTAATACATTCCTCACAACCCCATTGGTTGTGCAACAATTTTTTTATCGTGTATATGGTAATTCCAATTTTCATGAAATTGAAGAACGAAAAATGTTATATTATTTTTATAGCAAAACCAATTTTGAAATATTTTACCCACCGTTACCACGTAACCGTGATGCTATTGTTGAGCCGTGACGTTTGAATGTCGTAGCTTTATGTTTCTTTTATTGAGAAGACTGAATGATCTTTAGCATTATTATGTTTCAAATAATGCAAAAAGTGTTGTACATGTAGTGCAGTTTGAAAAAGGTCTATAGTAATGTAGGTAGCAAGAAAATTATTTATCTATTATGAAGTTTACAAGCAATTTGTTAAGAATATTACGATTTACGCAAAATAAGACAAAAGTATTAGTAATTTTTGTCAGTTCATATCAAACGAATCTTAGGCGAATAAAAAGAACGGTATGGAGCAGGAATGTAATATAATCTACTAGGAGATAAGTTACATCAGGACCCCTAGCGTTAAAGAAGCTTAATAAATATTTTATATTTAGCTTTCTTTCATATATTAACCCAACCAATTTGAGGAAGGATACCTAGAGACTCGGACGAAAAAATATCATCAGTTGTCAAATTTCTTCGATTTAGTTGATTTACATTTTCTATTAAGGTGAAATTATTTTTGCTATATATCCGATAATTTGTACGGTTCACAGTTTAAAATGGGATTAGTTCGTGTTTAGAAAACCACAGGACATGTTTAAAAAAACACCATAACATGATCCGTCTTAAAAATGGATGCGTATCTAAAACAATGATATGGAAATTGTTTAATTTACTATTCGTATATAATTGAGCGAACAATTGTTCAAAATAAACTGTCTATGCAAATAGTCACGTCATTGTTAGATGATATCTTGGCGCTGTATCCTATAACATAAAGTCGTTTAATTTATGCAATATTCTTAATAAATAGCGAAACAAGAATTAGTAAAAATTATTAAAATTGTATGAGATTATACAACAGATTATACAGAAATATAAATTATGGTTATGCATGGTTTGTTTTCACTCCAGTCTGACGCATTTAAATAAGCTGGCGTGAGAAATTTAATTTTAACCAGTTAAGGGTTTAACATCTCCCTTTTTAGTTATACACTTTTAGGTTTCCTATGCCAACCGGACACGTGCATGTTTGTACTTTGGAACATATATTCTTTACAAGGACGCAGGGAGCTACGTTGAATCCGGGTCACCTCCGAGACAGCACTAACATCTCATACAAGACACGTCTTTCAACCACAAGGCCCATATGACAATTAATTATGATGACCAGGTAGTGTCTTGGTACTATTTGGGCGTTAATGTTTACCGACATTTATTTTCCGGATGAGGAAAATCTACCGATCGTGGATCGAATCCAGGCGAATTTCACGTAAAATTTGACACAACAGACGAAAATTAGTTTACTCTCTGCTTTCCAATGTGGTATATGGACTGTTATAAAGATCTTCAAGTGCTTACATCCCAAAATATTGTAGAATATGAACAAAATTATACGTAACAAAGAATTGTTATTTCTTTTAATTAATAATTCTACACCACGCAGAAGCAGCTGTTGTTACCTAGGTTATTTTTATTTTGTATAATATTAGTAAAAAATAAAACTCAAGACGTATTTTGTGACTCCTCGTGTATATATATGTCCACCGCTGTGGTCTCGAAGTAGCGTGCTGCCTTGTCACGCAGCGGGCCCAGGTTCGATCCCCGGTCGGGGCAGTTTTTCTGGGTTAGGTTTTTATAGGGTTTTTCCTCACCTGTAAGACGAATGTCAGGAAAACTTTAAAGCCCAAACGGTCCCTGAAATCATATGGCATCATCATCATCATCCTTATCATTTTTCACCGGTTTGGAAAGCAACGGGAAGCTATCACATAATTCCCTAGTAAAGCTGCAAGCATAGCATGAAATGCTATGATTGCGGTGAAAGACCTGCCCTCGAGTAGAATACTATGGTTGGATTATATATATATATATATATATATATATATATATATATATTATACATTCACGATTATTTGTTGAAATAGATTTGAAAAACTTGACAGAGATTATTATTTTATCGCACTCTGTAAATCATTTTGTCATTCTATGGTTTGCCGAAGATAGAAACTCTGTATTTTCTGTTAATTTCTTACTAAAGGATTCTCGGATGAGATGTCAAACGAAATTCATAATATTATGTTTATGTAATAAACACTACCGGTACATAAAATTAACGTCACAGTGTGCTAAATGCGCCAGATCATGGGGTTAGAGTTAGTGGTGATGGGGGCAATTCTTCCTGAAACATGTTCTAACGTAAACTACATCAGTAGAGCGGAGCTGTAGTGTATTTCCGTATTTCCAATTACTTAAAATATTTTGTCCACCGCTGCGGTCTCGAGCTAGCGTGCTGCCTGGTCACGGGTTCGATCTGCTGTTGGCACAAGTTTCCTGGGTGAGGTTTTTTTAGGGCTTTACCTCACCTGTAAGACAAGTGCTAGGAAGCTTTTTAACGTCCAAACGGTCCCCGAACATCATCTGGTCATCATCATCATCATCACATTCGCGGTGTGGAAAGAAACGGGAAGCTACCACACCTATAAATCACTATTAAGCTGCAACCATAGCATGAAGATGCTGTGATTGCAGTGAAGGACCTGCCAATGGGAAAACACTGCAGAATAGAATACAATATTTTAATTGTCACAAAATATAAACACTTTTGGAAATGTTTTGTGTATTTTAATTAACTTAGTTCATATTTGACCTCGATGGCCTAGGGCTTATGTTACTTGCCTCAGGGTCGCGAGATCAAACCTGCTGAGGTCGATGGATTTTTAGGATAGAAGAATCCAAGTGACCAGGTCTTCGAGAGAGACTTTAAGCTAATCTGAATTGCGAATCTGAAGATATTCTGGCCCATAAAGAACTTAAAGCCTAAACTAGAGTGAGACTTTAAGCGAATCTTAAGATATTCTGGCCCATAGAAGAACTTAAGTCTAAGCTTAGTGTCTGAGCAAAAATTTAGATTAAAAAAAATAAACAATAGAGACAATTGTTGCTGTTGCTAGGCAGTTTCAATAAACACGATAATTTTATTAAACATACTTTTTGAGTCGATCCACAAATTATGGATTATTCTACACAAATTTTAATATGTCTAAAAAGAAGTGGCGACAAAGGAAACAGAAGGAGTATGGTAATCAGAGAGATTAAATATATGCACAAAAATTGCATTTGTTCGCAACAACGTATAACTGGAAGAGTTAATAAATTGTTGCATGAAGCATTAGATGATATCGTTATTCATGAACGCGATGGATTATTGTTTTTAGAAGATCAGAGGACAGAATCGGATTGTATTGGATTCAATCTTACAGCTATTTTTGGAAATCAAGGTACCAAAGTAAATACAAATCGAGAAACAAAATAAGAGGAAAACGACATTCATCAAAATATGATACGTCTGAGGAAAAGTCTAATGAACCCAAAGAAAATGCAGAAGAAGCGAAAAAGCAAAAAAGAAAAGAAGGAATAGGAGAATTAGAAGAAGTACGTCATCTGAGGAACTGGCTAATGAAGAAAATGCTGAAGAAGCGAAAAAGCAAAAAAGAAGGAATAAGAGAATTATAAGAAGTACGTCATCTGAGGAACTGGCTAATGAAGAAAATGCTGAAGAAGCGAAAAAGCAAAAGAGAAGGAATAAGAGAATTAGAAGAAGTACGTCATCTGAGGAACTGGCTAATGAAGAAAATGCTGAAAAAGCAAAAAAGAAGGGATAAGAGAATTATAAGAAGTACGTCATCTGAGGAACTGGCTAATGAAGAAAATGCTGAAGAAGCGAAAAAGCAAAAAAGAAGGAATAAGAGAATTGGAAGAAGTACGTCATCTGAGGAACTGGCTAATGAAGAAAATGCTGAAGAAGGAAAAAAGAAGGAATAAGAGAATTAGAAGAAGTACGTCATCTGAGGAACTGGCTAATGAAGAAAATGCCGAAGAAGCGAAAAAAGCAAAAAAGAAGGAATAAGAGAATTATAAGAAGTACGTCATCTGAGGAACTGGCTAATGAAGAAAATGCTGAATAAGCGAAAAAGCAAAAAAGAAGGAATAGGAGAATTAGAAGAAGTACGTCATCTGAGGAACTGGGTAATGAAGAAAATGCTGAATAAGCGAAAAAGCAAAAAAGAAGGAATAGGAGAATTATAAGAAGTACGTCATCTGAGGAACTGGCTAATGAAGAAAATGCTGAATAAGCGAAAAAGCAAAAAAGAAGGAATAGGAGAATTAGAAGAAGTACGTCATCTGAGGAACTGGCTAATGAAGAAAATGCTGAATAAGCGAAAAAGCAAAAGAGAAGGAATAGGAGAATTAGAAGAAGTACGTCATCTGAGGAACTGGCTAATGAAGAAAATGCTGAATAAGCGAAAAAGCAAAAGAGAAGAAATAAGAGAATTAGAAGAAGTACGTCATCTGAGGAAATGGCTAATGAAGAAAATGCTGAATAAGCGAAAAAGCAAAAGAGAAGGAATAAGAGAATTAGAAGAAGTACGTCATCTGAGGAACTGGCTAATGAAGAAAATGCAGAAGAAGCGGAAAAGCAAAAAAGAAGGAATAGGAGAATTAGAAGAAGTACGTCATCTGAGGAAATGGCTAATGAAGAAAATGCTGAATAAGCGAAAAAGCAAAAAAGAAGGAATAAGAGAATTAGAAGAAGTACGTCATCTGAGGAAATGGCTAATGAAGAAAATGCTGAATAAGCGAAAAAGCAAAAGAGAAGAAATAAGAGAATTAGAAGAAGTACGTCATCTGAGGAACTGGCTAATGAAGAAAATGCAGAAGAAGCGGAAAAGCAAAAAAGAAGGAATAGGAGAATTAGAAGAAGTACGTCATCTGAGGAAATGGCTAATGAAGAAAATGCTGAATAAGCGAAAAAGCAAAAAAGAAGGAATAAGAGAATTAGAAGAAGTACGTCATCTGAGGAACTGGGTAATGAAGAAAATGCTGAATAAGCGAAAAAGCAAAAAAGAAGGAATAGGAGAATTAGAAGAAGTACGTCATCTGAGGAACTGGCTAATGAAGAAAATGCTGAAAAAGCAAAAAAGCAAAAGAGAAGGAATAAGAGAATTAGAAGAAGTACGTCATCTGAGGAACTGGCTAATGAAGAAAATGCTGAATAAGCGAAAAAGCAAAAGAGAAGAAATAAGAGAATTAGAAGAAGTACGTCATCTGAGGAAATGGCTAATGAAGAAAATGCTGAATAAGCGAAAAAGCAAAAGAGAAGGAATAAGAGAATTAGAAGAAGTACGTCATCAGAGGAACTGGCTAATGAAGAAAATGCAGAAGAAGCGAAAAAGCAAAAAAGAAGGAATAAGAGAATTAGAAGAAGTACGTCATCTGAGGAACTGGCTAATGAAGAAAATGCAGAAGAAGCGAAAAAGCAAAAAAGAAGGAATAAGAGAATTAGAAGAAGTACGTCATCTGAGGAACTGGCTAATGAAGAAAATGCTGAATAGGCGAAAAAGCAAAAGAGAAGGAATAAGAGAATTAGAAGAAGTACGTCATCTGAGGAACTGGCTAATAAAGAAATGCTGAATAAGCGAAAAAGCAAAAGAGAAGAAATAAGAGAATTAGAAGAAGTACGTCATCTGAGGAAATGGCTAATGAAGAAAATGCTGAATAAGCGAAAAAGCAAAAGAGAAGGAATAAGAGAATTAGAAGAAGTACGTCATCAGAGGAACTGGCTAATGAAGAAAATGCTGAATAAGCGAAAAAGCAAAAGAGAAGGAATAAGAGAATTAGAAGAAGTACGTCATCTGAGGAACTGGCTAATGAAGAAAATGCTGAATAAGCGAAAAAGCAAAAGAGAAGAAATAAGAGAATTAGAAGAAGTACGTCTTCTGAGGAACTGGCTAATGAAGAAAATGCTGAAGAAGCGAAAAAGCAAAAAACAACCAATAAGAATAAAAACAAGAGAGTTAGAAGAAGTATGTCATCTGAGGAACAGTCGAATGAAGAACATGAAGAAAACGCCGAAGAAGCGAAAGAGCAGAAAGGAAGCAAGTGCAAAAGAGGTAGAAGAAATTTGAAAGAACAACAAGGAATCGCCATAAATATTAGCAATCAACAAAAAACATATAACACAAAATATATTACTAGAGAAAATCAGAAAGATTAGAAGAGAAATAAACAATTTTATATAACGCTTCAATTACATTCTTAATGTTATCTGCTGTCCTTCAGTATTTTCTCAGTATCACTTAATAGCACTGAATCATCATCTATTCATTTCAATTTGTTCATATATGCTGATGATGTATTATTAAGTGATAACAAGAAAATACTAATAGGGCGATTTTTTAAGATGACCATTTATCACTAGGCTTATATATTATTTTTCATGTACATCAGTTGAAAATAATGTTATTTTTTTATGATATCATAACCCTACCACAAAAGAGGCAACCACACTCAACTTTAGTGGATCTCCCCATAATCACACACTGCAAGAAGTGGAAGAAGCTTTGCTAGATGTCCCTTTGGGGTTATGTGCTGATCACTAGCTGTCAAATGAAGGAAAATGAGGAAAATTAAATTAAGATTTTCAGGCCCGTAGAAGAATTTCTAACCTAAATAGTGTCTCTGAGCAAAACATAATCCGCCTTTTTCTAATCAAGTAATACCTGCTAGATGTCCCTTTGAGATTATGTGCTGATCGCTAGCTAACATATGTAGCAAAAAAAAAAGCATAATTAAATTAGATTTTCTGGCCTTTAAAAGAACTTGTGGAAAAAGTCGGTTATATGTCTCACACGAATTCTTCTAAATTCCACAGAATCGCAGCGCGCATGCGCTAGCGAATAACGTCACCCCGGAAAGAAATCTAACATCCAGCAGTTGGCAGTATATGTAAGTAAAACCAGTATGACCAACACTGACATAAAATTCCCAGAACATGTTTTTAAAAATTAAATAAAGAATCCACAAGTGTTCACGACATGTTTTATTGCTGTTTGTTCGTATGAATTTTAAACCTGAAAATTAGTTTTCTTCCCCTGTCCATTCCAGTGTGTGAACAAAAATTTCTAGTGTAAAGTGTGTTCTTTTGTGTTGCTGGTTTTAAAAACGAAAATAATTTCGTAATGCCTACATTCATCAGCCTGATTAATTTAGCCTTATTCCTAGATCTAGTTGATCGTAGAGAATGTATTCAATTTCTGTTCGATGAAGGGCTTTTAAGAACAAGAATGCAGTGCCCTCGATGCAATGTTTCTTCTCGCCCCGGGAACGAGGCGGAATAGGCTATACCCAATATTCATTTGTAGGAGATGACAACCCGGAATTTCTCCCAGTCGGTCACGAAAGGAACTTGGTTCGAAAATTGCAAAATACATTCTTACCAAGTTATATTGCTTAGTTCACTTCATTTGCGCCATAAATTAACGTACAATCAGACAATTTTGCATTGTACTATCGGGCAACAGAAAGCCAACTCAAAGTACAGTAGCTGATGGTTTCAGTTACTGTCGAGAAGTGTGTATATTATCTAGAGGGGATAATACGCAAATCGTGGCAAAATTGGAGGTCCAGGGCATATTGTCGAAATTTACGAAATGCAAAATTGGTAGAGGGCGTGTAGTTGTAGGAGGGCGTGTAGTTGTGAGGAGGGCGTGTAGTTGTTAGGAGGGCGGGTAGTTGTAGGAGGGCGTGTAGTTGTAGGAGGGCGGGTAGTTGTAGGAAGGGCGTGTATTGTTGTAGGAGGGCGTGTAGTTGTAGGAGGGCGTGTAGTTGTCAGGAGGGCGTGTAGTTGTAGGAGGGGCGTGTATTGTAGTAGGGGGGCGTGTATTTGAAGGATGGCGTGTAGTTGTAAGGAGGGCGTGTATTTGTATGAGGGCGTGTAAGTTTGTAGGAGGGCGTGTAGTTGTAGGAGGGGCGTGTAGTTGTAAGAGGGCGTGTAGTTGTAGGAGGGCGTGTAGTTGTAGGAGGGCGTGTAGTTGTAGGAGGGCGTGGGGGTAGTTTTATGAGGGGGGTGGTAGTTTTTTGTAGGAGGGCTTTTTAGTTGTAGGAGGGGCGTGTAGTTGTTAGGAGGGCGTAGTAGTTGTAGGAGGGCGTGTAGTGTTAGGAGGGCGTGTAGTTGTAAGGAGGGCGTGGTAGTTGTAGGAGGGCGTGTATTTTGTAGGAGGGGCGTGTATTTGTAGGAGGGGCGTGTAGTTTGTAGGAGGGCGTGTAGTTTGTAGGAGGGCGTGTAGTTGGTAGGAGGGGCGTGTAGTTTTGTAGGAGGGCGTGTAGTTGTAGGATGGCGTGTAGTTGTAGGAGGGCGTGTAGTTGTAGGAGGGCGTGTAGTTGTAGGAGGGCGTGTAGTTTGTAAGGAGGGCGTGTAGTTGTGTAGGAGGGCGTGTAGTTGTAGGAGGGCGTGTAGTTGTAGGAGGGCGTGTAGTTTGTAGGAGGGCGTGTAGTTTGTAGGAGGGCGTGTAGTTGTAGGAGGGCGTGTAGTTGTAGGAGGGCGTGTAGTTGGTAGGAGGGCGTGTAGTTGTAGGAGGGCGTGTAGTTGTAGGAGGGCGTGTAGTTTGTAGGAGGGCGTGTAGTTGAAGGGACTGGGTTTTGGTGACGATCGATGAACCGAACGAAACAGGTGCGGATGGAAATTTGTCCCAACAATAATAGGGATGCTGTTACCCTTTTTAATTTGATAGCAAAGCATGTTCATTTTGGGAGCATTATTCACACAGATTGCTGGAGGGGTTATAATGGGTTACTGGGTGGTGGTTTCACCGCCCACTTAATAGTGAACCATTCGCAAAATGTTGTGGATCCTGATACAAATGCTCACACGAACAACATAGTCCTGTTGGCGGAGTCTACGACGCAGGCTAACTGGGGAGGGTGGGATCAAAAGCGATGATATTGGAACATACATATCGCGGAATATTTATGGCACTTTGATTGTAACAATCGAAATGCGGATCCTTTTCCAAGAACTCATTGAAGATATCAGAGCGGTCTACCCGGTAGCATAGTTTAATTTTATATATTTTGGCAACAATGAGTTAAGATAACTTTGAAAAATTATCTACTAAAATATTATTATTATTATTATCATTAAAATGTTATTTGGCAATAACTAACAATGAAATATTTAAATTTTTATTTCAAGTTATATTTATTAAAAAAATATTGACTAACAAACTAACTCACTGGCACTATCGACCCCGTAGGTTAAATAACCGCGTGGACATAAGCTCTCCATACATCCTTGTCCACAGCTAATGTTTTCCAATCATTCCCTGTATAATCTACTTCCTTCAAATCATAGTTGAGTGCCTCATTGCCAAAGGTGCCTAACCCAAAGTTTAAAGAATGATGCTTCTCCCAGTAATTGCACTAGAAATAATCATTGCACATCTGTCTATAACATTTTTGTGTTAATTTTAACTCATCCATAATGTTATAGACAGATATGACTCTGACATAGTTTATTATTTCTAATGCAATTACAGGGAAAAGCATTTTTTTAAATTGTGAGTTAGGCACCCATGGTATTGAGGCACTCAGTTAATGTTATTCTCCCACCTCATTCTTGGTCTACGAACTGCGCGTTTTCCCTCGGGTTTTCCTATAAGAAGCTTAAAAAACAAAATTATTTATTGACCTTATATTATTTAGGCAATATAAAATCCTGCTTTAAGATTCTATTTCATTAATATTTTGTAACGCTCTTCATGTGTTTTTCACAATTTATTTTCTTCTTGTCACATGATATATGTGTTAGTCACTGAAGGTCTTCAATTATTTACTGAAATGGGTCTGATGATCGCATTTTAGATTCTTAGTGCCATGGAAAATCACAAATTTAAACGTCTGTGTTACGGCGACTTTTCCCGCCCCTGGATATCCGATGCCTCGAGACTCAATGAAACAATTTGACACAGGATTCACGACGTTTATGAAATAGTTTACAGATTAGCCATAACAGACCTTCAGCGAGCAGTGTTAATCATACGGATGCTCCAAAATTAAATTAAATAGCGTGCACCGTCCATGTTGTTAGAACAAATCGTGAATATCGTATCGACATCTACAACCTCTTAATTATTTTGTAATTCCTACAATTGTAAACCCACTGATAGTATTTACTAGGTGTTTCAACATAATTTTAAAAGTCGTACAATTTTGATTTTGTAAGTTCTTTTAAAATATTATTTACAAACCCGTATACAGTTTCGTCTTTTATAATCTTTTAATTTTTTATAATTATATCTTTATATAGTTTCAATTTTTTTGTTTTTTAAATGTTTTTGAACATATAATTTGATAAGCTATATAGGCTACAGTTTTATATGTGTATATAGTTCCGTACTATCTAAATTTTTTTAATATTTTAAAAATATAATTTGAAGTCTACATATATATATATATATATGGTTTTAAGGTTTTCAATTATGTACATATTACTTCCATAAGATTACATTAGAAATGTTTGCATTAAAAAACAAGTTTTTGCAATTCTCTTCAACCAAGTTCCGAACTTCCAATCCTAGTAAAGTGTTTTTCGGTTGTTGATGTTGGCATCTTCTGGAGTTTTTTTGGTGGTTGATGGTGGCAACGTTGGAACAACATGGGAAAGTAGGAAGTAAGTAATATATCCACGTGTTTACAAGTGTTTAGTGCATCAGTGGCGTACGAATGTAAGTGTAGAATTGTGAGAGGCATAAAACCGACCACATCCGAACTTGTACCTAAACTAGTGTCTCTGAACAAAACATAATCTGCCTTCTTCCATCTAGATGTCTCTTTGAGGTTATATGCTCATCACTAGTTGACATATGTAGGAAAATAAGCATAATTAAATTAGATTTTCTGGATCGTAGAACTTAAAACTAATGTCTACATATTTATGGTTTTATATTGTTTCAAATAACTTTTGGATATGTTTTTATATACATTGTATGTAGTATTCATAGAAGGCAATGGTTTTACTTCCCACACGCGAGTTTGTAATATGTAATATAATAATAATATTATTATTATTATTATTATTATTATTATTATTATTATTATTATTATTATTATTATTATTATTATTATTGAAAAGAATTTTAAGCACAGAAATGGATGTAAGAATATCTGCTGGAAGATCTAGAATGGATAGAATACAAAATAAATAAATAAGGGAAATTATGGGTGTAAAAGAGGAGCTGGACATCATAGTCTTTATAGGAAAGAAAATATTACAGTGGTATGGTCATGCCAAAAGAATGCCAGAGCAAAGATTGCCTAAAATTGTTATGGATGGATCCCACTGGAAAGGAGGAAGAGAGGTAGACCAAAGAAAACTTGGATAGAATGGGTACAAGCAGCTAGGAATATGAGAGGATTGGAAGAAGATCAATGGATGGACAGAGAGGAATGGCATTTGGTTTCCGAAAGACGGCGGCAGCTGCCATGATACCAGATGATGATGATGATGATGATTATTATATAAATAACTATATTTTATTAGTGGATTACAGGTTTTCACGGCCGGTAATCATATAATATTAAAAGATTCTGGGCTATGTGCTGTGGTCTATAACTGGTGTTTCTTTGAGACGTTTCTCCCTCAACGGTGTAGGGCATCTTCAGTGGCAAGTGCTTCTAGGTGCTGTTCCCTTGTCATAGACTGTGTCGAGTCTATGAAGATGCCCTCCGCAGTTGAGGGAGAAATGTCAGGAAGAAACACCAGTTATAGACCACAGCCACATAGTCCGGAGTCTTTTAATATTATATGTTATTAGTTAATAGTATAGTGTGTAAATGCAGATGCACCTCCCTGAAAGTAATTCTGGTGGTGCCAAGGTGTATGGTTTTAATATTGCTTTGATGTTAGAATAGAATACATTTCAGGTCTCCTGCACAGCAGATAACCCAAATTCATAGAGAGCAACATCCTCAGCTGTCTGATGTAAGTTATGTAACAGACTTAAGTATATAAGAATCTCACGAATCTTGAATTCTTTTTACCTCATACATCTATGTTTTCTTTAACACAGAACAGCAGTATCGGAAAATACATCATTCCCATCGTCACCTGTTTTCACGACTGTCAATTTTATTATTATGCCGGTAATTTTCTAAATTGCCATCTGCTGTACTTTTGAAGAACCTTATTGCGAGTGTCTAAATTCCTTTTTTTTTTTCCTATATGTATTTTGTTGCAATCTTTGCAATTAATTTGATAAATTCCAGATTTAACCTTTGACACTCGCAAAAAGGTCACTTTAGAAACATAAAAAATGGAGAAATTGAAAAATAAACTATAGCGGCACTTAGTTTATTAGAGAATCACAGAATTGAAAAAGGAGCAAAACTTTTGAAACATCGATCTAAATCTTTGGAATTAACAGTTTGGGAAAATATATACTTTCAAAGACGAACCAAGTTTGATTACAAAGCTCTTCAAAAGTACATCAGATGACAGTTTAGAAAATTACTGGCATAATGAAAAAATTGATAGTCGTGAAAACAGCTGACGATGGGAATGATATGTTTCCTGATACTGCAGTTCTGTGTTAAAAAACATAGATGTATGAGGTAAGAAGAATTCACGATTCATTTGATTCTTATTAAGAAAACCTCATAATGTAACAGACTTAAGTATTTCTATATTGAGTAGCTCTTGTAGTGCATTTATTCATTTCCTGATAATTACAGTATCACAACAGTTTATAAACAATTATTTACCAAATCTTCATCTAGCAAGTCATTTCTACAATCCCCGAAAGTTTGAATTACTCTGAATATATAAAGTACCTAAAATGACTTGCATAAAATTAATGACAAATGATAGAGAATTATAATGTTAATATTTTGTTATAATGCTGTAGATTATTCCTTTTTCAGAAGCCATGAGATTTTGATTGATATTGTGATTTTTCTGGTAGGAAGCTAAGTTTAAAAAATATTTTCCAATTGACAGTCAAAAATTAATATAATTATTATTATTATTATTATTATTATTATTATTATTATTATTATTATATTTAGAAAAAAGTGTATTATGACGCGAGGTTGGGAAGTGGTTTTAACAGAAGTGAGAAAAATCTTTAAAAACTGACCATAACCAGGTTTTTAATTTCCGAGATTCTGTAAAAGACATCACAAACATGCGTTGTACATAGTTTTTTGCGCGATGGTGTTTTAAAAATAATAAATAATAGTAAAATAATAAGATCTTTGTTGGAAATATTTGCGTTCATTATGAACAACTGACTGTATCTTGCTGGAGTTCGGAATTCCTAAAAAGTTAGTTAGACTATTGTGTCTAAATGGCACAAAGAGTAGGGTGCGTGTAGGCAAACAGTTTTTGGATACTTTTGAAATCCACAATGGGTTGAAGCAAGGAGATGCACTATCTCCTCTACTATTTAATTTTGTACTAGAACATGCCATCAAATCTTTAGAGGATGAAGAAGGCCTACAACTCAATGGTACTAATAAGCTGTTAGTTTATGCTGATGACGTAGTACTATTGGGCAATAGCGAGGAGATACTAAAATGCCCTATAATGATTCACGGGCCTGGTATGTAATGCTACGGTTTATTATACAGCGTTTCGCGCCCAACGTGACGCAATCTCGCGTTACGCTCGGCGTGAGGCTGGTTTCGGCATGGAGAGCATACGCTACAGCGCTTATGTTTATGGAATTGTCGCCAGATAGCACCACATATATGGGAAATCAAAATGACCAACATTCATAATAAATTTCCAAATATGTTTACAAAAATGAATGTATACAAACCTGTCCCTGCATAACCTAATGAAATAAATTACATACATACTATTTAGTAAACTATAAACTAATCTGATGTACACTAAACTGACCCATCGGAACCTAACAAAATGAAGTGATTGAACATTTATTTCTTAAAATATGGTTTGGAATTAAATGCAAATGTTGGTCATTCGCACATATGTCCTGCCATCTGGTGGATTTAATTTTATAAGCGTTCACGTATGCCAACTTCAATTCTAATAAAGAAATTTGAAAATACATCGAGAGGAAAAGTCATAATTTGTGTATATAGATAAACATATTAAAATTCTTTATAAAAAAAAGTTTTAAGAATCGTTGCAAAACGTTTAAAATAGTACTAAATATTAGTAAAGACAGAAAAAGTACCTAGAGCAAGAGCATCATATGAATGTTGTATGGAAAATTATAGAATAAAGCATTCTTTAATTCTTAAATAAACATATGGATGATGAAAATACCAAATTTTATAAAACAGATTTTCGCCTGAGCAGTTTTATCAGGTTTTGAATATAATAGAAGACGAAATTTATGTACATCCATAATATCCCCAAGATACAATACAATATTTACAGCTTTTATTTATCTCTTGACTAAGTTCAAGCCACAATAACTCTTTTTTTTTCTGTACATCTCTGTACTCCTTCATGCTCATATTGTATAGAACATGATGATTTGCAACAAAACTAACTTTCGTCGCTAAAATTGGAAAGTTATAAAACAAGTAGTGTATTTCCGACATTTTGTTATAAAATCTTAGTTTGTTTTTAGCAATTACACCAATGAGTACGGGTAATATCTTCTATATTCTTTGTTTGCGCTGGCAAATTGCGTCCTGGATTCAAATGATTCCAATACACGACGCGACATGTCAGCGCATTTTTTTTTTTTTTACTTTATTAAACACAATGTGTACATTAATTTTAAGTTAGCTTTTTACCAGTCTTTAATTACTGTGTTTAGTGGTAGAGTCCTGTTTTTACACTTCGCTAGATGATATTTGGGACATGGATTGTTGCATAATTTACAGATGCAGTCCTCCTTGGGTTCATGGTACATGTTGTTCAGGCATATATTCCCATGAAATCCATGGGCTGCGGTGCGTGTGTACAAGTGTCGAAGTTCGGTTGCTTCCAGGTTTCTGTTTTCATTGCGTCTGTTTCCATAATTTCTGTCGGTATCTGAGCGGCTTTGTTCTGTCTGTCCTCGATGATGATTCTGTATGCTTGCGTTTCCGGTAGTCTGAAACAGTGTCTGATATCTTCGATGAAGAAGGATTCCTGGGCTATTGTATAGGCATAACTATTTCTTGTATATTTTGAAATTGACAGTGCTCTTTTGAGAAACCTTGATTTAACGTTCTCCAGTTTCTTAAGATTTTTCACCGTCAAGTAATTCCATATTACCTGGATTCCGTATGTTGCGGCCGGCATTACTTTAAGATTGAAGAGTTTCATTGCAGTTGAGAGGGATAGACTTTGGAGTTTAGGGATATCGTACATGGCTTTCGTTGCAGCTGTTGCTCGATCCTGTATATGAAGTGAGAAAGCGGTTCCAGTTGTTTGTAAGGTGACCCCCAAGTATTTGTAGCTTGATACGAATTCTAGGGTTTCTCCTCCGCATATAAGATGGTCCTTATTAGCCAGCCTTCCTCCTTTCCTGAATTTCATTGCCTTTGTCTTGGCGCTGTTTATTTCCATCGAGTTTTCAAGTACCCATATCCTAATTTTCTCCATGGCTGTTTGGAGGTCTCCTTGATTCCTAGAGAGGATGATCATGTCGTCTGCATACATGAGTAGCTTAACATTTCTTGTGTCTATAGTCTCTCCGATGTCTGACGTCATTACATTAAAGAGTACGGGACTCATCGGGTCTCCTTGTAGGACCCCCCTTGTTTGAGTAACACTTCTCGACATCGATATACCATCACTGATTGTCACATAGTTTGTGGTTAGGATTGATTTAATTGTTCCTAATTCGCTGTTTGAGCTGCCTAGTACGTTCTCTAGCTTCTGGATGAGGATTTTCCTGTCAATACTGTCGAATGCCTTGGAATAATCTATGTATATCACATACAATGGTGTAGCAGGTTGTGCTAAGGTCGTTATTACTTCTTGTATGAGTTCTTGGACAGCATGCAGTGTAGATCTACCCGGGGTGAAGCCATATTGATTCTGAGGTATACTGGCACGTAGTTTGTGTTCCACACGTCTTAGCAGGATCTTCGAGAAGAGTTTGAACATAACATTTTCCAGGGCAATTCCCCTGTAGGAGTTCGGGTTTTCTTTCCTTCCTTTCCCTTTGTAGATGACAGTTATAATCGAATTTCTCCATTGTTGTGGGATTGAATTATCTTTTAGGCATTCATTGAACAGACATGTTAGCGGTTCTAACAAGTCTTGAAGTGTTTCCTTAAGATGTTCAGGAAATATCCCGTCCGGACCGGCTGCTTTGTTATTTTTCTCGATTCTTATGAGTTGGCTGACTTCTTCTGTTGTAATTGGGCTCATGTCATGTATGTTTGCCGCATGCGGTGTGAAGCAGTTTGGCGTTTTGTCCTTTGCTCCCAGGAGGTTACTGAAGTGATCTTCCCATTGCTTCACGTTTACGAGAGGGCTTGATTTCTGTTTCTTTGAAGACCTTAAGATTTTGTGAGGTTTCATTTCTACCTCGGCTATTAGTTCCTGTTCTTTGGAGGTGTCATACTCTAACTTCTTTTCCTTCAGTAGTCTTTTATATTTTCTACGTTCTTCAGCATATTCCATTAGAGCGTAGCCTCCATATTCCCTGGCGGTATGGAGTAGGAGTAGTGTTCTTTGTCTCATGTTGTAACACTCTTCATCGAACCATGGTTTTGCAGTACGTTTATGTCTAGTCAGTTGAGTGGTGGCGTGTATAATTATGTAATTTAAAGTTTCTGTTGCTCCGTCCAGATTTCCCTGCCTTGCCATATGCATTACTGACGGCAGCTTCACTTTATTTGTTTGCCATCTTACCTCGTCTATGTACCTTGAAGATTTTTGTGGGAGGCTTTTATCTTCTTGTTCCTGTGTTTCAGTTCTTATTTGGAACTCAGTTAAGACTGGAAGGTGCTTTCTAGTTGCTACTTTTTCCACTTTCACCCGTGCTTGGTCTTGTATATTTGTGAATACCAAATCGATTGTGCTTCTTCCATTTGGTGCTATGTATGTATAGTCCTTCTCTCTATTTAGTAGTCTTAGCTCGTGGTCGAGGAGAAAATCCGTGACCGCTTGAGTTCTTGCTTCCCATTTGTCTATGCGACAGTTTAAATCTCCTGCTAGCAAGGTGGGCCTGTCGTTTTCTGTGTTTTCCAGTGCTTTTCCTAGTTCGTCGACGATGTCTTCTGGTTCGGTCTTGGGCGTGAAGTATGCTCCTACTATATTCATTTTCCCAGTGACTACTACTAGGGTATTGACTGTACGAGCTATTGAACTAATGGGTTGGAGGTGTGGCTTTATGAAGCAGCTCAATCCTCCTGAGGGGCGGCCTCTGCCTCCTTTCTTTGCAAAATTTTTCGCGCCAGCAATTTGCGTTGTAGATAAACCACCTCCATTTAAATACATGGGGAGCAATTTTTGCTCTGGCGCGTTGCGTCGTAGATAAACCATAGCATAACGGTATGTAATATTTTGTTATTTAGAATCGGAGTTGGCAATACTCGTATTATAATGTACGGTTAAAAACTATAATATAGTTACCTTGTAGGTCCGTCTCCTCAACTTAAGTTCTTTTAAAACTCTGTAGGCCTTTCGGGACTAGTCCCATCATCAGCAGAATGCATTAGGTCCGTTCTTGTTGACCCTTGTTGAAGCACTGACTGGTTGTGAGAATATTGTACAGAGGATTGTGTGGATTAGGTGTGTATTCATTGAGAATCAGGTTGCTGTTGATTTCTCTTAGGATTGCGATTTCCTCCAGTGTATATTTATTCTCGTATGCACATTAGTGCATAGAGAACAGCATTAGTGCGCATTTATTACTATTATTTATAATATTCGTAGTAGCGTTGTGCCCAACCTGTTCATTTGGAAAAGTAGTTCGTTCACTCGCACTCACTTTTGTGAACCATTCAAGTGAACTAGTTCGTTCACAAAATTTAGCGAAGCCCTTCTTCATTCATTCGCCACCAAGCAAAAAAAAAAAAAAAAAAAAAAAAAAAACACCTTTCATTTCTGCATATTATTGAAATAACTTTACCGTATCACCAACAGGAGGAGACGAATCTGTGTGACTTGACGTTAACCTATGGTAGCTGTAAATTTTATTTAAAGATAAACATAAATAATACCAACCAAATTAATGTAAATTCTGCTCTAATTTATTTGAGTATGAACAATTCTAACAAGACTGCTACCATGTTTTTGTTTATTTTATAATTATTTATACCTCCTTGTTTTTATTTTTGTTATAACTGTATTATATGCATAATATTCCTTTAAATACAAAGATACAAAATCGTACTATTGGCAATTACTTGATGTTAAATCTTTACAATCCCTAAACTAAAAATATAAAGAGAGTGAGCACAATAAAAGCTTCTTATTCGCGGGAAATATGTTCCACGAATATGGAATGATAATTTGTATGGGTATATAGGGGATATGTTCCAAGGTTACAAAATACAATAAAATGATAAAAAATAAAATAAATTTATTGAGAGATTTTGAACAATTGCCAATTTTAGGGAAGGGCTTAAAGAACTTAGTAATTTTTTCCTGTTTTGCGCCTTTTTAAAAGGTCTTGCAATTTAGATTGATATTCAGCCGTAGCATTAACAATTTGCCTTCTAAAAATAAGATATTTCCGTAGACGGATCAATTTTCATGAAGAAATAACAAGAACAATG
Source organism: Diploptera punctata (assembly GCA_030220185.1). Classification (NCBI taxonomy): domain Eukaryota; kingdom Metazoa; phylum Arthropoda; class Insecta; order Blattodea; family Blaberidae; genus Diploptera; species Diploptera punctata. The sequence continues at coordinate 55,521 of JASPKZ010004563.1, forward strand.
ATATACCGATCGTGGCGATGGAGGCATTTATCGAAGTACATATCAGCACGTTAAATACGACAACAGCTTTTAACAATTTTTGTTATTTATTTGTCCATTTGGTTTCAATCACTATTTGTAAGTAAAAGCCGCCTTGGCACCGGTCTGCAGTAAAAAAAAAAAAAAAAACTTCTGATGGTTAATAAAGAGCGTTTTCTAAGGCTGGACATTAGCGTTGTGCCCAACTAGATCATTTCGAGAAATAGTTCGTTCACTCGCAAAAAAAAAAAAACAATATGGGCTGGAGGGGGAAGCACGAAGGCACGAGCATGGGGAGACTTGACGTTAACCAACCACATGGTAGCTGTGAATTTTAAAAATAAACGTAAATAGTTCTGTAAATTCTATTTTAATTTAGAGTATGAAAAATTCTAATATGACAGCTACCATACTTTTGTTTATTTTATAATTATTTATACCTCATTTTTATTTCCGTTATAACTGTATTATTTGCATAATTGTATTTATATACAGATTTTCAATGTTTACATATTTTATTTCAAGTTGTAAATGTTAATAAAAAAACAAAATCGTAACTCTATAATTTGAAAAAAAAAAAAAGAGGTGTGGAGTATTTTAAAACTTTTAAGGAAGATATATTTTATTTTATTTATATATGTGTTATTTACTCATGTTATTTGCATAATAGTTCTTTAAAAATGAACAAATATGCAAAATCGTACAACTGGCAATTACTTGATCTTAATCTTTACAACCCCTAAACTAAAAATATAAAGAGGGTGAATACTGGGTAGGCCAACAAAATTTAGCCTTGTGTGTGCACTTTTACAGAATGGCTTCTAATTCGCGATCAAGAAAAAGTAGTGAAATTTGGGGTTTCTTCACCGAATTAGGCGATGGTAAAGCAAAGTGTAACTTTTGTTCTAAACACAGTTTGATTCAGGGGGCGGGATGCTTTTAAACTTGCACGGCATATTCGCTCTAAATGTTTAGCAAGGTAAGATTTTCACTAAATTTTGCAACAGTTTTTTGTAAACCTAGTAAAATGTGTTGTTTTAAAACTTGGATAAAATGGATTTTTATGAAATACTTTCGGAATTCCAGTAAAAAAAATGTAAAGTGATTGTAATATTAGACTACATTAGATTTGTAGCGTTAGTAATGCCGTAGATCAAAAGGAGTAATCCCTGAGTAATGTTGCGTATGAGTGATGACGTAAGCAAGAGCGGGAAGGTGCCGTAATGTACATGTACTGAATGCATGGGCGTGTCGAATGTTGAGAGTTTGAAGTACAACTGAATGTTTAAAGCCAGTTCACTCTGTCAAGGTAGTTCGTTCCTCTAATACACTTCACTCTTCCAAGGTAGTTCGTTCTTTGATACCACTTCGTTCATCTAAAACACTTCGCTCTTCTAAGATAGTTCGTTCTTTTATACCACTTCGTTCTTCCAAGGTAGTTCGTTCTTCTATGTAACTTCCCTCTTCTAAGATAGTTCGTTCTTTTATACCACTTCGTTCTTCCAAGGTAGTTCGTTCCACTCAGACACTCACTGCGGTACGGATGACGTAGGAAAGAGGCGGGGACATGCAAGGTCGATGGGCGGAGAAATGTAGAGTAATCAACGAATGAGCGAAAGTTGATTTGGAGTGAGACATCTAGAGCTTGAAATAAAAAGTAAATTTTAATTTTAAGTAGCAGTAGTGAACTCTGAACTGGCAGTTCACTAAAAGTGAGTAACTTTTTGACACTTCACAGTAGTGAAGCGTTCTTTTTAAACGACTCACTCTCGAATTACCCATCACTAAGACGAGCCAGTCTGCAGCCGACTGTTGAGGAGTTCACAGAAAGCACGCAGTATCTCCTGATGATGTCTACCGCAGCAGTAGACGAAACGTCGAGTAAGAAGACAACCAGACCACGGCCTATAAGCCCGGAAGACGAACCAAATATGGATTAGTTACACTTGTTTTCGTATATGTGTCATTTTCAGTGGCCCGTGGTCAGCGTTCCGCCTCATACTGACATCTAGGAAACCAAGTTAGTACTAGGACGGAAAAATTCGGTAAATTTTGCTTAGAGGCCTTTTCATTCAGGCTTAAGGATTTTTTACGAGCCTGAAAATCTTCAGACTCGGAACCCACGGCTTAAAGTCCTCCCGGAGGACTTGCTCCTTGGATTTTTCCGTCCTAAAAAACCCATCTACCCCGGCCGGGTTTGAACCCGCGACCCTCGGGACCAGAGGCAAAGAGTATAACCACTAGTCCACCGCGGCCGACTCAAATTGAAAATATAATTATCAACAGAAACATCTCACTAATATTACTTTTTTTTAACAATTAATAATTTGTTTTTTCATTATTTAATAAACAGTATATTACGATGCGAGGTGGGAAGTGGTTTTTACAGAATCGAGGAAAAATGTTTAAAAACCAAGCGATAGTGAGGTTTTTAATTTCCAAGATTCTGTATAATACTTCACAAACGTGCGTTGTACATTATTTTTGCGCGAAGGTGTTTTCAAAATAATAAATAATAGTAAAATAATGTCTGTTGGAAATATTTGCGTTCATCATAAACAATTGACTAACGTTATCAGTGTGGGCAATGTTTTTAGTTGAAACAACAGGAGGCATTGAGAACAATTATTGATATCATGGCCGCAAGTACATATTTATTTTTTATATTGTTTCAAATAAAGTTCAGTTAATTTAAAATGCAGTGATTTGTTTCGTATAATGTATATTAACACTTCCTTTTGGTTAATTTTTGTATATACATTGTTCGTAGTATACATAGAGGACAGTGGTTTTACTTCCCGCACGTGGGTGTAAATGTAATATTACAGTATAGTTATTTAGGTTGGTAACCCCGAAATGTAGGAAGTTGAACTTTCAATCATGGTCGCCATTGCTGTAAGTACGACGAAACGCACTATCGCGCAAAAAATAGTATTAAGATTTGTCAATATATTTACCTAATGTCTTATATATAAGCGATAGATTAATTCATTAGAGTATATTATTTTCTTTGTAATTTTTTTTCTTTCTTTTATGTTTAGTAGATTCGAGCTGATATTCCTTTGTGTATACATTCTTTCATTGGTTTACTTTTAATTATATTTAATTTCATTGTATTATTAGACATTAGTTTCATTATTATTGGTTAGACCAGATAATTAATTGTTTAGTATGTACTATTATTGTAATTTTTGTATGTAAATGTAACATATGTTTGTCCTGGTGAGTGGAAGAGAAGGTCACATGACCTTAACTTCACCAGGATAAATCTATTCTCTGAAATAAACCTACTCTATAAAGTATATCATATATATATATATATATATATATATATATATTTATTTATTTATATAATTTTTATAAGTACCCCAGTTATATAACTTGGATTTATGATGAAAGTTAAAAATTAAATTGTACCCGTTGGTAGGTGCCGTCGTCCTCAACTTTGTTAATGTATTGTATATAAAATTAACTGGAGCGCTTTCGGAAGTTACCTTCCATCTTCTGCAGGTTAGGCTAAAGCAAAGTCTAACTTTTTTAACAGATACAATTTAATTTTTAACTTTCATCATATGACTTCACCTCAACGGAATTTGATATGTATTTTACTAGTATTAATTTGGATTTCGCTAAAAATAGTACAATTTGACATAATAATTTACATTGCAAGGATCGAATATGTTTTACGAAGTAAGTAAAGTAATGCGTTTGAAATTCCGAACTCAGCGCGAACATCTGAACTCATTTCCAATCTTAAATGTCGACGTGTGGGAACAGGCGCGCATTATTACGAGCGTAATAAAGTGTGTATTATGAAGACATGGATTAATCGGCTTCATGACCAATAAAACTGCTTTGTTAACCAGAATTTTATATCAGCCAATCACATTTCATGTCCACAATTTTACTGCCCAGCGCTCACCTAATTTCATTTGTTCTGTCAACAAGTTGCGTCTCCGTCGCGCAAGTGATTGGACTCTCGTGAGTACTGAGTTCGAGTCTACATATGGTGTTCAAGGTGGACGAATCAGAGCTAGGGTAGATTCTTCTATGTTTAATGTCTTTGTGCATCTCATTTCTGTTTGTAATTATTGTTCCTTAGTATATTATGAATTCAGCCAGTTCTTTAAAATTTCCCTCATTTGTCATTAGTATCCATTTGCATTATATAATATATTTCTATGTGTGAAAATATATTTAGTTTACTTCCAGTTCGCAATTTCTTACTATTACTCAATAACTTAGTATGTGCGTGTTGGCCTTTAGTATTTCTTCGTTATCATCTAATAATACTACATCATCAGCATAAACTAACAGCTTATTAATACCATTGAGTCGGGTAGGCCTTTTTAATCATCTAAATATTTTTGGCACACTCTAGTAAAAAATTGAATAGCAGATGATATAGTGTACATCTTTGCTTTAACCCATTGTGAATTCCAAAAGTATCTTAACTGTTTGCCTACACGCACCCTACTCTTTGTGCCATTTAGACACATTGGTTTAAGTCTAACTAACTTCTTTAGGAATTCCGAACTCCAGCAGGATACAATGTAAGTTCTTCCTCTTAATTGAATCATATGCCTTTTTGAAGCCTACATATAGTTAAGGGACAGTACCATTATATTCCCATTTATTTCCTAAAATCTGTCTTATACTAAAACTCTGATCTGTTGTAGACCTGTTTCTTCTAAATCCATATTGATGATCTCCTATTATGCCATCAATATAGGGAGTAAGTCTGCTTATTAATATATTTGTTAGAATTTTATACGAAATTGAAAGTAATGAGATGCCCCTATAATTAAATAGTTACCCCGAATACAGTTTTAACCCATGAACTTCTACTCATGATTTGACTAACTTCTTCCGCCATTTCGTTATACATATAGATCACTATTCTCATAAATCTGCCTTCCTCAATGACTTTTTATTGTTTACATTGATAGAGAAAACAGGAGGATTTGTACATGGATTTTCTGCTTTAAGTCTGTGTGTCATTATGATGTTGGTTATTTTAAAGTTTTCGTAAGAATTGTCGCTTTACTTGTACCACGTTTTTTATTGTAAGCAGAAATCTATTACTTATGTCAAGAATAAAGTAGAAAATGGACAGAAATATTTATAAAACTGATTATAAATTAAATGTCTGAATCATTAAAAATTTAGGTCGTGAATATTTTAAAGTCTTTTTCTTTCTGACGTTTTTTTCTCGTGTAGCTGTGATATCGCTTGACGTCTGACGTCATGGAGAAGCGTATTTACACAACGGAAGTCTCGTCTTTTGTCAAAATAACTTTTTTTCTTTTAATCTCTTACAAATATTATATGAATCATACAATGTGAAAAAATAAATTCATTTTTTTCTTTTTGTTTTATTGCTTTAAACTACAGTTAAGATAATCATGTCTTGGTGGAGAGGTATGGGGCTTTAGCTGGTTTGAGTCCCCATAGCGGAAGTTATCGAATGGGATTTCAGCCAGTTTTATATATTTTCAGTTTAATGCCTCTTTTTAACTTTTTAAGTTGGCACGATGAGAGTCTCTGTAACGCATACTAGCACGCATTTCCAGAGTTGAGCCTATGTTTAATTTCTTTGTGCATCTCATTCCTATTTGTGATTATTGTTCCTAGGTATATGAATTTAGTCACTTCTTCAAAATTTCCCTCATTTGTCATTAACTGTTCATTTCCATTACATAATGTATTTCTATTTGTGAACATATATTTAGTTTTGTTGATGTATATTTCCAGCCCCAATTTCTTAGTGTTACTCAATAGAATATGCGTGTTGGCCCTTAGTATCTCCTCGCTATCGCCTAAAAATACTACATCATCAGCATAAACTAACAGCTTATTAATACAATTGAGTTGTAAGCCTTCTTCATTCTCCAAAGATTTGATATCATGGTCTAGTACAACATGGAAGACATTAAATACAAATTACAAAAGTACCCGTTTCAGTGCCAGGTACATAAGTAATTATTTATTAACATAATGTAAAATCTACTATCACAATATCAAAACGGTTTTAGAAAAGAAAGATATTGTTTATAATGTAGATATTATGACCTGTCATAATAACAACGTTTATATTTCGCGGGCAAGGTGATCGGAAGAGATTTTCGAGTCATAGGGCGCATTCAGCTGCCAATAAAGCGCTCTAGCGCTTTAGCAAAAATGGCTGCCATTTGCAGCGGAAATTTAAGGAGTCTGTTGAATGGACCGCTGCATGCAGCTATACCGCCAAATTTGAATTTATTCATTGGCTCATTACTCATATTACTACGCGATGCTATTGAAATTAATCATAATGCTAATAGGGACATACAGAATTTACGATTTATTTTAATGTATGTAATTTATGAAATTGACGAATAGATCGTTTAAATAAAATATAACGAGAAAATTTGTATTTTTTTTAATTATTAATGTATCAGGCGGCTCCGTGACGCAAGCGATTAGACACTCGCCTCTCATCGCTGGTTTCTCGAGAATCTTATTTATAATATTTATTATTAGTTTAATATTATTAATTTGTGTTTTAGTAAGAGTAGCTTTTTTTATCTTGATTAGTCTCGGTCATTATACATAGATTTTGTAGTGGAGGAAACGGATCTGCGGCATATTCTTTCGGGGTTTCTCCCATTTTCCCCTACCACAATTTTATTCCACCTTTCCCCATTTTCATCTAATCTATTTTGTTCATCAGATGTAGTCAGCCTGCACCCTAGTTAATTATAGACCTATATAAATATATGGGCTTAATTTAATCTCTCGATCTGACCCTGAGTTGGTCTCAACTTGAAATTATCTTATTATATTTAAACATCACTCCTGCGAATTCCCTATGTGATGCATATATTGCTCCTTCATCATCACATAACACATATATTTAATAACCGCACTAATAGTATTGCCAGGTGGGCTGTGGGGCAAATTTTATTTAATTGTTCAGCCATTTTATTCATATCATTTCTTACATAATATTTGACACTTTTAGGCCTATATTTAAATCTATGAGGAATAGGGGTTACATTAGAAAACACAGGAAATATAGGCATATGTGCAAAATGAATATAAGTGGTGCAAGACATGACCTAAGTACAGCAACCAAACAATTGTATAAAGGAAGGCATCATTGTAATTTTTAAACCTCAAACATACTTCATCTTTATTTTAAATTTGTTATGGAATAGAAATGAAAACAAAGAAGAATATCAATTTATAATAATTTAAATACAGTTTTCTTAATAATTGATTAATTAATTTTTTTGCATCATCTGAAAATATTAATTATTTGTAAGAGTAACTACCATAATCTTTATGGCTAAAATAAAACCAAAACATTATATGTAATTTCCAACCTTATATGTGAAATTCTGTCATAACAGCAGTTAATTATAGATAACCTCTCAGTCACCATGCTTAAAGACATTATTTAATATAATCACTAACATTAGCAATGCCACTTTCTTAGTAAAGTTAAGTGTTACACTAAATAGTATATCACTGAATCATTTATAATAATATGAAAAACATTTACCACCAAGATTAATGGTAGTATACAGTGAATAGCAATATCCCATAAGAGAGACTACATGCATTTGAATTAAAAGATATAAGACCACATTTCATTTTACGATAAATTGGGAATTAAAGTGAAAATTATTCATACCTGGTTCAAGAAATGGCTCTCAGTATCTCAATGATAGGACATAGTATATAAAAAGTTGGAGATTAAATAATAATGGATCAGCTGTGATTAAAATCCTATGCAGAGTGCAAAATTTTTTGTTAATACATTAACCAACTCTAGCTGTAATTTAATTTTATTCGTGCACATCACACAGAGTATTTGTATCTTCACTGGTCAAATTTAGATAAGAAATCTAGAATATTGTAATATTTGAATTCAAGTTATGGCCGATACTTCACAAAACTCTTTATTCAGAAAAGATTACAAACATAAGATACACAGTTCATCTCTTTGTCCATTACACAAATTTCTTATTGTGTTGCACATTTAAAGAATAGTACAAATGTTCGTTTTATCTGTAGAGAAAATTGGTTCGACAACCACTGTAGCACTTCCAGAAATGACCCCATGAACACAATCATACTATTCTAATTTATTTCATATATCTTGAAAACAAAAATTATAATTAACTTGGCACCAGGTATTAGCGAATGAATCATCTGCGGATACAATTTTCATAATAAAAACATTCACTCGTCAATAACACAATGATTTGCATGAAAAGAGGTTATAATCGTAAATTCTTGATCTTGATAATAATCTTAAAATTATCACTGTTTTTAGTTTTACTTAATATATCACTTATGTTCGTCTAAAACGGTTAGCCACCTCGAATAACTCATATATTAATGTCCAGACATAAATAACACAAAATTTGTACATCAAACATAAATTGTTTATGGACAAAGACGCCATGTTTAAACTGAATGAACCAGCCAATCACAATGGATGCAGCGGTTTTTTCTGTCTGCAGCCTACTTTTACTTCGCTGCAGTAGCTGCAAGTCCGCTAGAGCGCTTTAGTGCCCTCTGAATGGTATGCTGCAGATAAAGCGCTAAAGCGCTTTTGCAGCGCTTTGGCTACTGAATGCCCCCATAGACTCGCAAGTCGAAAGACCCGCGCGAACGACCCATATTTCTGGTCTGTCATTCCAGACGTCTGTACTCCTTATTTCGGGAAAGATCGGTGGCCAGACGCTTCTACGTTTCGAAGTGTCTCGAACCTAAGCCTCAGAAAGTTCACAATATGTTGTAACTAAGTCAATAGAGAAACGTAAATATTATAACTTACTAACATAGGCCTAAATTGCGTTTATTCATTTTGAGAAGGCTTTTTACAGAGTGAACAGAAATAAATTGTGGAATGTAATGATAAAAAAGAGGTATTCCACAATTAATGAAACCTTATATGTAGATATTCGTCTTGTCGGCTCTTGTCCAACCATTTAATATAGATAGATAGATCATCGGTTGATTAATGTATTTGACATCGTCCGATTCCTAATAGCCTATTTTGTCGGTCCATCCAATCTCCTGGTTGTAGATCTTAATTGCTGAGTTTTAATATAATCCAAAATAGTGTCTTCAATATTCGTTTTCTCCCTTATAACCAAGTTACTATTTTTTTCTCTCTCTCTTCTTGAAATTCTAGCTGTCCGTATAAAATCCATTTCAGTTGCCAAAATATACTTATTTGTTTTTGTTATTAATGGCCAAAGTTCTGCTCCATAAGTATTGATGCTTTCAACAATTGTATGATTATATATATGACATGATAAGAAAAATAAATGCCTGGACGGGATTTGAACCCGAACCTCTCTATGTGTACTCGAGGATGTTATCCATTACACCACCAGGCAAATCCAATACAAACACTTATCTTTCTTATATATTTTCTCCATTATTATAAGATGTAGGGAGAACTAGGTCTTCACTGCCTCACCATAATAAGTAAGCAAATTAAATATAATATGTTTACTTTATAGCAGTGACGCTTTATCGATGTTATAATTAAATTTTTGACATTGAGCAATGCAAGCTTAATATGACATGATAAGAAAAATAAATGCCTGGATGGGATTTGAACCCGGACCTCTCGATTTTTACTCGAGGATGCTTTCCATTACACCACGAGGCATATCCAATACAAGCACTTATTTTTCTTATATATATATATATATATATATATTCTCCAATATTACTAGATGTCGCGAGAACTCAGTCTTCACTGCCACATAGTAGCTGACTATAACAAGTAAGCAAATTAAAGAACATATTTTTACTTTATAGCAGTGACGCTTTATCGATGTTATAATTAAATTTTTGACATTGAGCAATGCAAGCTTAATATGACATGATAAGAAAAATAAATACCTGGACGGGACTTGAACCCGAACCTCTACATTTGTACTCGAGGATGCTATCCTCCATTACACCACCAGGCAAATCCAATACAAACAACGTCTGCCGGGTCCGGTAGTGTGTGTATATATAGGCTATATATGGACACAGAGGAATGGAGGAATGGCGTTTGGTTTCCGGAAGACGGCGGCATCTGCCATGATACCGGATGATGATATATATATATATATATATATATATACACACTGCTCATAACAATTAGAGGAACACTTGTAATAAATTGAATAAGTAATTGTTTTTTAAAGCTGTGATGCTGAAAGTTGGACAATATGTAAATTTAATTATTAATTTTATCACTGGATACAAATTTTAAAGATCCATGGCCTAAATACAGAGAAATTACCTCAAATAACAAATATAGAGAAATTTTTGATTTTGGAAGGCACTGGCCACTTCTAATTGGTAAGGTTCCTGATGTTGCTATAGTGACGAATGTTGATTATTGCCTTGTTTATTGAAGTCTCTGACAAAATGAGGCATTTGAAGTGTATCATGCTCTACATCTTTTACGACAAGGTCAATCTCTGCGACAAGTGGCTAGAGAGCTTGGGGTTTCTCCTTCCGTGGTGTCCAGGTTACGCAACAGACACAGAGAGACAGGTCAGTATTGTAGAAGACGTGGCCAGGGCCGTAAATTTAAAACAAGCCCCCAGGATGACAGATACGTTGTTCTTTCTGCTCTTCGACAGCGTACAAAAACTGCAAAAGACCTGCAGAATGACCTTCATATGGCTTCCGGAATCTGGGTTTCAGACCAAACCATAAGGAACAGATTAAGGAAAGAGAATATTCGTCCAAAAAGGCCCGTTAAAAAGCCACGCTTAACAAATGGACATAAGGCATCAAAACATACGTATGCTGAAAACCATGGTGGTTGGAACCTGAACCAGTGGGAGTCTGTGCTCTTCTCGGACGAATCCAGGTATCGTCTTACACGTTGTAATGGTCGATTGAGGGTGTGGGGATGGCCAGGAGAAAGATTTTCTGCAGAGGCTGTACAGGAAATTGATAGATTCGGAGGAGGTTCCATAATGGTGTGGGCCGGAGTTATGTACAACAATCGTACGGACCTTGTACTTGTTCCCAAGGACTGAATGCTGTCCGGTATATCGAGCACGTTCTGGAAGAGCATGTAGTACCTGCTGCCATTGGAGTAGGCCCTGGAATTCTGTTTATGCAGGATAATGCCAGGGCACATTCTGCGGCTGTCACCAGGGATTTCCTGCGGAGGAATGAAATTGAGGTAATGGAGTGACCAGCGGTCAGCCCAGACCTCAACCCTATTGAACACTTGTGGGATCTTCTAGACAGGAAGGTCAGGAACCGACATCAAGCTCCACAAACTCTGCAGCAGCTTGGAGATGCTCTGAAGGAGGAATGGGAGAATATCCCGCAAGAGGAAATCCAGAATCTTATTGGGAGCATGCAACGAAGGTGCCAAACTGTCATCGAATGTCGTGGAGGCCATACACGATACTAACTCTATATAACGAGTGTTTAACGTTGAAAAATAAGCACAAGATTCAATTGCTTACATAGCGGAATTATTTGAAAAGTTAATTGTCAGCGTTATTCATTTGTTTTACTGACATGAGCAATAAATAAATAAATAAATAACCACAAATAATGTACTTTATTAATTTCATGTTTGTTCCTTTATCCAATGAAAAAAAATATTTGCATATTTCATAGTGTTCCTCTAATTGTTTTGAGCAGTGTATATAGATACATGTCTTTTAACGCTCTAATGGCTGCAATTTTCAACATAGCTAGTCGGCTCATTCTGTTTTTGCTAAGTGTACCTCTAACTGGCGACAGTTGAAAACAAAGATACAAGGAATTGCCCTGAAACTGGAATAATCTGCATTCCAGTGGTGGATCAATTGTTCGGTTCATCTGTTGAAATAAGTGGAATCCCGGGTTCCAAGGCTTCGTCCCATTTGAACCAGTTGTTAAATTAACGCTACGGCGGACTTTTTTAAGTGAAAAAATATCAGGACATAAAATCTGTCTGCTTCATGCATGTGTAGTAAAGATTTTGATTCGTCTTTGTTAATGATACACTGGCATTGTCACACGCAACTATGAAGCAGAGGATGTATTAATTAGACTTCTCAGGAGAACCCGCATCTCCTGTCCAGTCCAATATACTCGTAGCTCCTCCATCCCTCCAACCATGTGAGCAACCATTAAAATAATAATAATAATAATAATAATAATAATAATAATAATAATAATAATAATAATAATAATAATAATAATAATAATAATAATAATAATAATAAGACCAGCCTCATTTGCTAGTAGTCAGCTTTTCTGACTACTGTTCATGAGGTCCCGGGTTCATGAGGTCCCGAGATTTTTCCTTAACGGGAATTATTCCTGTGATTGCCCATGGTCTGGAATTTAGTTTTAGGGACTTTCCTGGCGTTTCATTGTCATTTATCATCCATCATATCATCAGGGTAACGTAACTCCGCCTTCCAAGTGGGTTACAATTCCGTCAATTCCAGGGAAGAACACGTCGAAATGACAACCTGGGGTACTGATATAAAATAATAATAATAATAATAATAATAATAATAATAATAATAATAATAATAATAAAATTAACAATAATAATATGAGTAATAGTAATAATAAAAATAACACAAGGAAATTATTCATAGGCTCAATTCTTGAAATGCGTGCTATTATGCATTACAGGGACTCTTGTCGTCTCAACTTCTCTCAAAAAAAGGTTAAACTGAAAATGTATAAAACTATTATTCTACCAGTTATATTATATGGATGTGAAACATGGACTCTTACTTTAAGGGAGGAAAAAATATTAGGAGTATTTGAGAATAAAGTTCTTAGGAGATTTTTTGAATCAAAGAGAGACGAACATACAGGTGAATGGAGAAGACTCCATAACAGTGAACTTACATAGTCTTTATAGGAAACCTGTTGTAATAAGAACCTGTTGTAATAAGAACAGTCTTGTAGACTGCGATGGGCGAAACACGTGACACGTATAGCACATTAAAGAAGGGCATGGTAATTTGATGTAGAAAAACCAGAGGGAAAACGATCGAAAACATTACCTCAGGAGGGATGTATGATTTTGTCCGCGCGGCCATGAACCTACAGTTTCGATATGCCAGTGGATTACTTATTATTATTATTATTATTATTATTATTATTATTATTATTTTAGAAATGTTCCACAATACAGTGTTTCTACTTCAACCCAAAGTGATTTGTCGTCAGAGTTTCATGTCTAAAACATCTTCTTCCCTCAAATCTCTAACTTCCACACTTCTTCTCACTCCATCTATCCAACGTTCTCTAGGTCTGCTTCTTCCACTTCTTCCATCAGACTTCCAATCAAGAATCTTCTTTGATATTCTATCTTCTTTCATTATTATGAGGTGCCCATACCATTTCAAACGTTTTTCTTCCATTTTTTCTAATATTTTTTTTTGACTTGCATAATTTCACTTATTGTGCTGTTTCTGACTTTATCCCTTCTTGAAATTCTTGTCGATCGCCTCCAAAAATCCATTTCTACTGCTAACAGCTTTTTTGGCTTGTTTTCTACTTACTGTCCAGGTTTCGGACCCATATAATAAAATGTTTTGTAACAGAACTTTATTATTATTATTATTATTATTATTATTATTATTATTATTATTATTATTATTATTATTATTATTATTATTATTCTAAAAAGTTAGCTAGACTTACACGAATGTGTCTAAATGGCACAAAGAGTAGGGTGCGAATAGGCAAACAGGTTTTGGATACTTTTGGATACTTCACAATGGGTTAAAGCAAGGAGATGCAATCTCTACTCAGTTATTCAACTTTGAATTAGAGCAACCTGTGGTTCGCGAAGCCCCAGGGTATACGCAAAATATTTTAAGGGGTTCGCCAAAACGTTTCCATCGAGGTTAGGCCAATTATTGTTTTCTTAATTTCTGCATTGTCATAATAATAATAATAATAATAATAATAAATAATAATAATATTAATAATAATAATAATAGGCCTAATAATTTATTATTATTATTATTTTCAAATTAATTAACCCTATAATGCCCCTTGTTGCAAATGTGAACATCGGGAATTTATCACATAATTTCCACAATAAATTAATATTTACCGCGAATGCCTGATTTACAGTCATGTAACAACGTTAGGAATGCATTTGATTTCGCTACAACTAGGCCTACACGTTGTGTAACCTTTAAGCCGTAACTTTAGGTTTTAACCGTTAAGGGTTAATTTAAGGTTATTAAACCTTTGCTTGGACTTAAATTTGATGCATGTCTACTGTATGCATATTTAAAAGCCAGTGGTTCACCCAACTCAGATCGTTGTGGAAGGGGTTCGCGAGTCAAAAAAGGTTGGGAACCGCTGTATTAGAGCCATAAAATCTTTGGAGAATGAAGAAGGCCTACAACTCAATGGTATTAATAGGTTGTTAGTTTATTCTATTAAACTCACGCCCCAAATGGGAGTCGATGACCAATCACATTTCAATGATTATTTATTTACAACCAATCACAGTAGTGTTTCGCCTGCAATTTATCAACTGAAGTTAATCGTATTAAAGACAGCTTGTCCTTTTTAACGTTCTGAATAGGTCATAGCATTATTTTGCAGTGACTGACTCTCTAAGAAATACGGCTACCAGATTATTATATATATATATATATATATATATATATATATAGTGCATGAATGTCAGCAGATAGCGCAAGCGGGAGATAATATAAATACGTTTGTAGCAATTGATTATACCACAAAAAAAAAGAAACCACTTTTTGCACTTTCTTAGACGAACCTGCAGAAAAATATAATTGAAATTTTACATAATAGGACAACAGAAATTAATTAATACCTATAATGTTGGTTATAAATTTCTCGACTGGGGTGCATTCTTACAATATTGCGATCCTTTGGCAATGAATAATATGATCTGGTTGTAGTGATGAACAAAAGAAGCAAATGAAGCGTACCAATCGTTTCTCATTTGTTTTCAAACATCGCCGTTTACATAAAATATATAAATATTTTAAAATAACTGTAGTTAAACAATGATTTGTGAGTAAACAGCATAATTTTATTCGTTAAATAGTCCTAACAAATGCCACTCTTGATTTCCAAATTATCTAGATAAATTCTCTCCCCACTTCGTGAGTTGTGAATTTATCGATACGAAATCACTCGTGGCATTACTTATGATAATGTAGTATTATTGAGCGATAACGAGGAGATACTAAGGGCCAACACACACACTTTATTGAATAACACTAAGAAATTGGGACTGGAAGTAAACATCAATAAAACTAAATATATGTTCACACATAGAAATACGATACATAATGGAAATGTACAACTAATAACAAATGAAGGAAATATTGAAGAAGTGGCTGATTTCAAGTATCTAGGAACAATAATCACAAATAGGAATGAGGTGCACAAACATAGGCTCAATCTGGAAATGCATGCTATTATGCATTACAGGGACTCTTGTCGTCCCAACTCCTTTCAAAGACGTTAAACTGAAAATATATAAAACAGTTATTCACCCAGTTATATTATATGGATGCGAAACATGGACTCTTACTTTAAGGGAGGAAAGAAGATCACGAGTATTTGAGAATAAAGTTGTTAGAACCAAAAAAGAGATTAACATAGAGGTGAATGGAGAAAACTACAAAATAGTGAGCCAGATGATATGTATAGGAAGCCAGATATAATAAGAACAGTTAAGTCTCGTAGATTGCGATAGGCGGAACACGTGGCACGTATGGGGAATGAAAGAAGGGCATAGTCATTTTTTGTAGGAAAACCAAAGGAAAAATCGCCAAGTTCGTAGATCAAATTATGGGAAGTAAATTATCCAGGGGATGATTAAAGAACATTAGCTCAGGATAGGGATACATGGAGAGTTTATGACCGCGCGGCCATGAACGTACGGGTTCAATAGTATCAGTGAGTTATTATTATTTTTATTATTATTATTATTATTATTATTATTATTATTATTATTATTATTATTATTATTATTATTATTATTATTATTTTGTCCATAATTGTGTCCAAAAATGAACAGAATTGTTAGAGTTTGTTATTGTAAGTGTAGGCCCACGTCTACAAGTTGCAATACAGTATATTGCGTAAAATATGTTTGATCGGATGAAAGATGTAGGCTGTCTGTTGATCGGTGTCTGGCAGCCGCTGGAGTTGATAAGACATAACACCGCACTATATCTCAGCAACCTATTGCTTTATCAAATCTCAAACAACAGAACATTTTTTATATAAATTTCAAACTAAAACAGAGTACATTTTACAAGACTACATCACTTTCCAAATGAGTGAAATTATAGTTATTAATGTTACAAGAGTTGAAAGTTATGTCCACCGCTGTATTCTCTGCGAAACATTTCCTTATACAGTTAGTAACATTCTTCTTCATACAGCTGAGATTTTGTGATATAAAGTAAATGTTCTAGCTTCGTAAATATGATTTATTTCTGATTATCATTTCAGAGTATCATAACTGTCTAATAGTTAATAAAATATATTATCTTTTACAGCTATTTCTATTCAAAATATAATTAAAACTAAAACCAACGAAATTTAACATTCACTTGTTTGCAACATTTCTGTTCATATACTTAAAACACAAAACCAAAACACAGAGCAATGTCTTCATTTAATACTTAGAGTACCCCACAGCTTTAATCACTGTTTGGCATCGTCGTTGCATTGAATTTACTAATTTTTTTAATTGTCTCAGTTGGGATTTTACCTCGTTCTTCTCTAATGAAACATTTTATCTCATCTTTTGAATTCCCTTTCCTTTTACGGACATTTTTCTTCAACTCGACCCAAAAATTCTATATTGGATTTAGATCAGCTGACTGTGGAGTTGTTCTCAGCTGCCTCGGAACGTTCCAGATCAACCAAAGCTTGTTAATGTCTGCAGTATGTTTACTGTCATTGTCTTGTTGGAATATGCAATTCTGTCCTGTCCATTTTTATGGCATTTTATTTTACATTTTCCTTCTTTATCCTGTTGTAATGCCACTTATCCATTATTCCGTAAATGAAGTGCAGGTTTCCAACCCCGATGGAAGACATACATGCCCAGATCATAACTGGACCTCTTCCGTGTTTCACAGTCGGAAGAGTATTCACCTTATCATCAGCAGTGTTATGTTTCCTCTAAACCCTTATTATGCCATCTGATCCGAAGATATTTAATTTGCTTCATCGGACCAAAATACACGATCCCAAAACTCCTGTGATTTGTTTACGTGCTCTTTTGTAAAGAGTATTCTTGTAGCACAACTTTTTTCTCTTACGTATGGCCTTTTTCGCGGTCAGGGGTCATGATAATTATGCGACCACATCTCACAACGAACAGTCTGATTTCTCATTTGCTTTCTACCATGGACCTAAGTTCCGGGACACTAATCGGAGGATTTGTTCTAACATGTCTGAGTATAAAACTTTCTTCTCTTCCGTTTATTATTTTTTCTCTAGCGTTACGCTGAAAATGTTCTATGATACCTTCATACTTGAACTTGTTAAATAGTAGTAGTAGGACTTTATTAGACAAAAAGTAAGATATTTACAAATATGGGTCGCACGGGCAGTAAGCCGTACGTGCTGTTGACAATCCGTTACAATAAAGTAATAATTGGTACTAGTGTAAAGAAAAATAAACAACAAAAACAGCAATAACATTACAATTACATAAAGAAAACACAATAATATTACAATTAAGTAATAACACAATAGCATTATACACTAAAAAACATTAACATTACAATTACATAAAGAAAACACATTAATATTACAATTAAATAATAACACAATAGCATTATACACTAATTAATTTATATATAATTGTTAATAATTAATGGTATTGCATTTTGATAACATATATTTATTCATGAATGGGTGTTGTCCTTATTTTTCGCGTTTTGTCCAGAAATTTATCGAGGTTTATCCCAACTTGTTAAATATGTACTGTACAGTAGCATGTGATTTGCCCACTCTATTGCCTATTTCTTTCAGTGATTTACCTCTTAAAGCAAGGTTGGCAATAATTCTCTGTAAGTCTGAACTTAACTGCATTATCTTCTCTATTTTGTACACAAATGAAGAAAGTACGTAAATGCTATGAAATAACCCTCTCTACTCATTCATTTGAGTAGGTAGCGCAACATATGTTTATAAAACACAAAGGATAGAGACAACATTATTTGAGTGTATGAACAAGACTGTTGCATTTCAGTTCCATACACGGTGCTATGCTAAAGTAATGATGAGTTTCCCAAATTAATATAAACGTGCTACAATATTATACTAATTGCCATACGTTTCCGTAACACAGCTAGCACTATTAAGCGGCATAGTAAATAAATAATAGATAAAAAACTAAAACAACACGCTTTATTAGAAAACGGAACTAAAAAATGAAAAAAATAATTTTAATTTCCAACAGGCTTGGGATAAAATTAAAGTGGTCAACAAAAAAAAAATCATCTCCAACACATCTAGAAGAAAATTAGAGTCATCTATAAAAAATAATTTTACCGTCAAAAGCGTGGGGTGCTCTATATCAATTGATATATTTGATATTAAACAGATATTGGTTAAAGTAAAGTATCCTAGAAGAAAACGTAAAAACCATAAAAAGCACCCCACGCTTTTGATGGTAAAATAATTTTTTTCTTGTAGATAACTGTACGTTTTATTTTATATGTGTTGGAGATGCTTTTTTTGTTGACCACTTTAATTTTAGCCCAAGCGTGTTGGAAATTAAAATTAGTTTTAATTTTTTTAGTTCGGTTTTCTAATAAAGCGTGTTGTTTTAGTTTTTAACTATTATTCATTTTTTAAATTTTAGTTTGGGTTTCTAAGCGTGTTGTTTTAGTTTTTTAAAACTATTATTTATTTTTTTAAATTTTTAGTTTAATTGATTGTCATAAACCGGAATCTCATGAAAATGTAATTGCTGGCAACGGGAAGATATCACATCTATAATTTCCTAGTAAAGCTGCAAAGCATAGCATGAAAATGCTATGGTTGCAGTGAAAGACCTGCCTTCGGGCAGAATTACTATGGATGGATGGAATACTCTTCTAAAAAATCATCCGCGCCGGATTTGAACCAGTAACCTACGGAATATTGAAATTATATACCACTACGGGCCACCGCTCTACCAACTGAGCTCTTAAAACGATTGACTAAAACGTCGATAAGTCCGCAACCTATTATACCGTTTATTATTTTATTTTTTGATGAATCTGTTCAGGATTTTAGAAAGAAATAATGAAATGATTGTATTGTCATGAATCCTTTACAAGTATACAAAGTTCCAAGTCGATTCAATGTTTTTAAGTGGGCGAAAATCATGTTCAAAGATTCCTTTACACAGATACAGGTCCGTTACATAGACAGATACAGGTCAAGCTAATATAAAGCGTGTAATAAATAATAGTTTTGAAAAACTAAAACAACACACTTTATTAGAAAACCGAACTAAAAAATGAAAAATAATTTAAATTTCCAACACGCTTAGGATAAAATTAAAGTGGCCAACAAAAGAATCATCTCCAACACATATAGAATAAAACTAGAGATATCTACAAATAAATAATAGTTTTAAAAAACTAAAACAACACGCTTTATTAGAAAACCGAACTAAAAAATTAAAAATAATTGTAATTTTCAATACGCTTGGGATAAAAGTAAAGTGATCAACAAAAAGATCATCTCCAACACATATATAATAAAACTAGAGTTATGAACAAAAAGAAAATAATTTTACCATCTAAAGCGTGGTGTGCTCTATATCAATTAATATATTTGATAATAAACAGATATTGGTAAAAGTAAAGTCGCTAAGAAGAAAATGTAAAAATCATAAAAAGCACCCCACGCTTCACTGGCACTATCGAACCCGTAGGTTCATGGCCGCGCGGACATAAGCTCTCCATACATCCCTATCCTGAGCTAATGCTTTCCAATCATTATCTGTATAATCTACTTCCCTCAAATCATAGTTAATGTTATTCTCCCACCTCATTCCCACGCTTTTGATGGTAAAATTATTTTATTTTTGTTGATAACTCTAGTTTTATTCTATATGTGTTGGAGATGATTTTTAAGTTGGCCACTTTAATTTTATCCCAAGCGTGTGGGAAATTGAAATTATTTTCCATTTTTTAGTTCGGTTTTCTAATAAAGCGTGTTGTTTTAGTTTTTAAAATTATTATTTATTTTTTTAGTTTTTAGTTTTAATATTTTACAGAATAAGATAAATATGTAAATATCTTTAAATTCGATACTATTGTGGTATGAGCTAAAAGTAATACTCTTCTAAAAAAAAATTCTCCCAGCCGCATTTGAACCAGCGACCTATGGATTACTGAAATTATATACCACTACAGTTCACCGCTCTACCAACTGAGCTCTTACAACGATTGACTAAAAAGTCGACAAGTCCGCAATCTATTATACCAGTTTTCATTTTTTTTTATTTTCTATGATTCTGGCCAAAATATTAGAAACGAAATATGAAATTATTGTATTGTCACGGGACCTTTACAAGTATACAAAGTTTCAAGTCGATCCAATGTTTCTAAGTGGGTGAAAATCGTGTTCAAAGATTCCGTTACATAGATACAAAGACACTTTTTTGATTTTCTGATGATTATAGCCAGGATTTTAGAAAACAAATATGAAATTATTGTATTGTCACGGGTCCTTTACAAGTATACAAAGTTTCAAGTCAATCCAATGATTTTAACTTGGTAAAAATCGCGTTGAAATATTCCGTTACATAGATAGATAGTTAGATAGATAGATACAGGTCAAGCTAATATAAAGCGTGTAAAAATAATTTTACTATCAAAAGCGTGGGGTGCTCTATATCAATGAATATATTTGATAATAAACAGATATTGGTAAAAGTAAAGTCTTTAAGAAGAAAAGTCGACAAGTCCGCAAACCTATTATACCAGTTTTCATTTTTTTTTATTTTCTATGATTCTGGCCAAGATTTTAGAAACGAAATATGAAATTATTGTATTGCCACGGGACCTTTACAAGTATACAAAGTTTCAAGTCGATCCAATGTTTCTAAGTGGGTGAAAATCGTGTTCAAAAATTCCGTTACATAGATACAAAGACACTTTTTTTGATTTTCTGATGATTATAGCCAGGATTTTAGAAAACAAATATGAAATTATTGTATTGTTACGGGTCCTTTACAAGTATACAAAGTTTCAAGTCGATCCAATGTTCCTAAGTGGGTGAAAATCGTGTTCAAAGATTCCGTTACATAGATACAAAGACACTTTTTTGATTTTCTGATGATTCTGGCCAGGATTTTAGAAAACAAATATGAAATTATTGTATTGTCACGGGTCCTTTACAAGTATACAAAGTTTCAAGTCAATCCAATGATTTTAACTTGGTGAAAATCGCGTTGAAATATTCCGTTACATAGATAGATAGATAGATAGATAGATAGATAGATAGATAGATAGATAGATAGATAGATACAGGTCAAGCTAATATAAAGCGTGTAAAAATAATTTTACTATCAAAAGCGTGGGGTGCTCTATATCAATGAATATATTTGATAATAAACAGATATTGGTAAAAGTAAAGTCTTTAAGAAGAAAATGTAAAAACCATAAAAAGCACTCCACGCGTTTGATGATAAAATTATATCTTTTTAGATAACTATAGTTTTATTCTATATGTGTTGGAGATGATTTTTTTGTTGACGCTTTAATTTTATCCCAAGCGTGTTGGAAATGAAAGTTATTTTTCATTTTTTAGTTCGGTTTTTCTAATAAAGCGTGTTGTTTTAGTTTTTTTAAACTATTATTTATTTTTTAGTTTTAATATTTTACAGAATAAGATAAAAATGTAAATATCTTTAAATTCGATACTATTGTAGTATGAGCTAAAAGTAATAATCTTCTAAAAAAATCCTCCGCGCCTTGTATTCAGACTTATTTCCCGAAAAATTCGATGTTATCTAAGAACAACGTTTGTATCGATGGCAGTTACGTACACAATTCAGTCATATGGCGGGTAAAAGTAGCGCCACGGTTCCGCCAACACCAAGTCAGCGTAGTAATATCTTGTGAAAGTTTGTTTACAGTACAACTGGAACTTACTTTTGATATAGTACAGGATTTTTCATAATTTCTATTACAAAGTTCTAGGGGTTGTAGAGGGAACTTAGTAGATAAGGTTTTGAATAGGAACCCATGTCCGGAAACTTACCATTTCGATGTAAAATGAGTTTGAAGATCGAAACACAATGGGCTGGTGTCGCGTGTCTTGTGTTTCAGAATAAGTGTTACAGACTTCTAGGAGTTGTACTGTAAGTGTGGTTCCACGTGGCGACTTTGTTGTTCGTTGCACGTACTGTACCTGCGACGCATGTTTTCGTACACACGCACCACAAGACCTGGTGTGTGCTCAAGAATTTTTACTGTCGCCAGAATTCGTGAAAGATGTTCCTCCGGCCCCTATATGTCTGTAATACTTATTCTGAAACAGAAGACACACGATATCAGCCCAATGTGTTTCGATTTTCAAACTTATTTTACATCGAAATGCTACATTTCCAGACATGGGTTCCTTATCAAAACCTTACCTACTAGGTCCTCTCTACAACCCCCAGAGGTTTGTAATAGGAATTACGAATCACCCGTATAGTACATAATTCAATAGTAGAGGATATGCTTACATACCGCTGTGGTCTCGAGGTAGCGTGCTGCCTTGTCACGCAGCGGGCCCGGGTTCGATCCCCGGGCGGGGCAGTTTTTCTGGGTGAGATTTTTGTCGGGTTTTTTCCTCACCTGTAAGACAAATGTCAGGAAAACTTTAAGGCCCCGAAATCATATGGCCATCATCCTTATCATTATCATCATCATCCTTCACCGGTGTGGAAAGCAACGGGAAGCTACCACACCTACAATTCGCTAGTAAAGCTGCAAAGGATAGCATGAAAATGCTATGATTGCAGTGAAAGACCTGCCCTCGGGCAGAATTACAATGAATGGATGGATGCTTACACATCTTGTCATGTCCATTTTCGGTGTAAATCGTTTTAAAATATGATCATGAGAATTTCCTGAATAGCTCTATTCCTTGTGGATTAAGGAGATGGTTTGAAGGACAAGTAATGGAGCAGCCAGTCTGTGTTATAATTAATATTTTTCATCTGGAAACTTCTTCAGGATGATTAATTGCTCAAAGAGAAAACTGATTGAATTATTCCTGACAATTCGCCTCCGCTTCGCGTTAACAAATGTTCTTTATCTCGCACAAATCAATATTGGCTTCAAGAGGCACACGTTTCTTCCCACAATAAGTTGCTATTACACAAGGGCATGACATATCGCAGTACAAGCCGGAAGGTCGAGGATTCGAGTCTCGATGGGGTCAAGATTTTTAAACTGACCATAACCTTCTGCCGGTACAGTTATATTAATAAAATCTTTATTTTACCTGGCAGAGTTAATTCCTTAAAACCTTGTCTACCACTCAACCAGGTTAAAAAAATACAAAAATGACTTTGACACCTAACTAATGTTTTCCATAATGCATATTTTTACACACTAGCCGCTGGATATCCGGCTCTGAAGTTTAGGTTATACGAGGGGTAAAGGGAGAACTCGCCCTCTACTGCCAATAAGGAAATGGTTGAAATGGGAGTGAACGTCTGTCACAACCAATCACTGCTCTTGACGTAGCTATAGCACGCTAGTAAGGTTTAAAATTGCTGATATGTTGTCAGCTGTATGTCTGCTAACCGCATACATAAAGCGACCCCTCCCACTGAATATCCATATCGGCAACACTGTCTTGAAAACGTCAGGGCCGGATAATCAGTGGCTGCAGTGTAGTTAGCTGACGAAGCGATTGTATTTGTTTCAAGTTAGTTCCGGAAGAGATGTGCTCAGCTTATTTGTTAGACTGGAGCGAGAAATAAAATCTAATTACATTTTTCGCTTAATGAGGTCGTTGTAGAATTTACTGATTGCATAACACAGTCTTCTGTTCCTGATTAAAATTATCTTAATAACAGCTGATGATTTGTTTGCTTTTCCTTTCATTGAAAACTGATTCAAATAATGTATTTTACAGATACGAAACATGGACTCTTATTTTAAGTGAGGAGAGAATATTACGAGTATTTGAGAATAAAGTTCTTAGGAACATTTTTGAACCAAAGAGAGACTTATAGACAGGTGAATGTAACAGTGAGCTACATGGTCTTATAGGAAACCAGATATAATAAGAACAGAAGTATCGTAGATTGAGACTTTAAAACAGTTGATTAAAAAACTCACTTAATATTTCCTTAGACAATGTAGTGTATATAACGCCCAGTTGGTATACCAAGAATGAGGTGAGAGAATAACATTAACTATGATTTGAGGGAAGTAGATTATACAGGGACTGATTGAAAAGCATTAGCTCAGGATAGGGATGTATGGAGAGCTTATGTCCACGCGGCCATGAACCTACGGGTTCGATAGTGCCAGTGAGTAAGTATGTAGTGTATGCAACCGTGTTCTAGGTATGTTATTATTTATTTATTATTATTATTATTATTATTATTATTATTATTATTATTATTATTATATATTTTGCACTTTCTTTAACAAGCCAATTATCTAATCAAATTATTTATTATTATTATTATTATTATTATTATTATTATTATTATTATTATTATTATTATTATTTTCACATTTTTTCCCTTCTCATCTGTATATTGTGTAACCTATGCCTGTTATGCATGAACAGACAGGTGAATGGAAAAAACTACATAATAGTGAGCTACATGGTCTTTATAGGAAGACAGATATAATAAAACAGTTAAGTCTCGTAGACTGCGATTGGCAGGACATATGGCACGAATGGGGGATGAAAGAGGTGCATGGAAGCTTCTTGTAGGAAAAGAAGAGGAAAAACGCCCAGTTTGTAGACAAGAATGAGGTGGGATTTGAGGGAAGTAGATTATACAGAGGATAATTGAAAAACATTAGCTCAGGACAGAGAAGTATGGACAGCTTATGTCCTTGTGGCCATGAACCTACGGGTTCGATAGAGCCAGTTGGTTAGTTATACCTGTTATGTATCATTAATCAACATGTAGATAATTAATAATTATTATATGTAGGCTATAATAATTTAACCTGGTGAAGTGGAAGCGAAGACTCCATCAGGTTAAATAAACCATTATTATAATAATAATAATAATAATAATTATTATTATTATTATTATTATTATTATTATTATTATTATTATTATTATTTTGACCCAGATGAATTATATATAAATGGGGTAAAGATAAACAAGAGCGATAGTTTCTGTTATTTAGGATCAATTATAGAGAAAGATGGAACATCAAGTAAAGAAATAGCAAAAGTAATGGAAGAAAAACTATAGGAATGTTAAACTCTGTATTATGGAGTAAAAGCATCATTAACAGAATAAAACCACTTTATAAGTCCATACTAGAAAGTATAATGTTATATGGATCGGAAGTTTGGACAATGACACAACAACATGCCAACAGAATAATTGTACTTGAAATGGATTTTTGGAGAAAAGCTGCCAGAAAATCTCGATTGGAAATCATTAGAAATACAGAAATTAGAAAATGGGATAGACCTTGTCGTGGTGGAGGGGCTCAGTACCTAATGACCCAGACGACTAGATAGGGAAGAATGGTTTTAAACTAGCTTGCTATCTAGTAAGAGGAGAAGGGAAGCGAACTAGCCCCAACGCGGGAACCTCAACGGCTTCAGAAGCGGAAGAAGAAACTTGTTTTCAACGGTAAAGAAGGCCGAAGAGAAACCTGTAAGACAAGGGGTAGATTGGACTCCAACGCTAGGAGAACGAAACTCCTAAATAAATCCCCGATCCACTAGGGAATGTGGTTGTGGGTCTGGGCTGGTAACCCGTCCACGTAAAAAAATTCCAAACTCATCTCTCTCACAGTGTTCAGCCGGACTGAGGTTCAAGGAATGTAGGAAGGCCAGTGAACAGATGGACAGAACAACTGTGAAGCGAAATAGGAAATTTGCCTATCCCGTGAAGTGAAGAAGAAGAAGAAGAAGAAAATGGATGCATGCAGAAAGAAATATAATGGATGAGATTGAACACAGAAGGCTAATATGGTATGGACAGATAAGAAGAATGCAGAATGGAAGACTACCAAAGGTCATCCATACATGGAAAACTGAAATAAGGAGCATAAAAGGAAGACCAAGAACAACCTGGAAGAATAACATTCAACATTCAATGAGGGAATTTGGTTTAACGGATCAAGACACAGAGACAGAGAACGATGGAGAAATTTAATTAATGCAAATTTATGAATGTGTATTACAAACTGATGAGTCCGTAGTCATTTATGTATTTTTAAGACTTATGTTAATTATTAACATTGGTTGAGGGAAAAACTCAATGATGAGGAAAATTCCCAATTATTATGCACCGGGACTTGAACCCTTAACCACGCGATCTGCTACGAAAGATTGCACCGCGTTTTGGTGCTGGATCAAACCAATATTGTTGATAAATATTTTGAATAGAAAACATTGATTGCTCAAATTAAGATATCTTTGCCCGGGCCCATAAAAAGGAAGGATTAATTCAACTTTCCTTTTATAAATTATCAAACATGTGATGTGTAGTGAGCTACAAGCTATAATCGAGGAAGCTTTAAGGAAAGAGGAACTCACACATGCTTGAGTAAGCTTTGGAATTTTACCTTCATATCTGACATAGGCTAGCTACTAAATAAATAGGCAAAAATTACTTAAAATAGACAACTAAAGTTTAATGCGGGTCAAAAAGATAGTCAGATATAACATTGAAAATAAATGAATAAATAATTAATTTGACAAAGAAAATAATGCTATCATTGATCATCTATACAAAAAAAAATATATTAAGAAACATATATACATAGTTACATACACACTAGTCCAGCCTAGGGTTGGGGTACACGGTCCTTGCGGCCTAACCCTGGCCTAAAGGACTAATAAAGCAAACTAGCTCTTCTGAGCTATATTGACCAGACTCCGACGACAACTGAACAGATGATGATCTGATGTTAGAAAACGCAGCTCTTTATGAGCGTTCACAAGGAGAGGGGAGAATGCGCGATAGCCCACGGCGCGTACTAGGAAAGGAGAGGGTAGGTAGGAGAGAATTTGGCACTGTTCACAAAGATCACACACGAAATGGAGACGCGATGACGTATAGGTTGCGCAGTATGACGTAATCCCTGTATCGAAATCTTGATTTCGGTACAATTAAAAAAATATATTATTTTGGAAATTAGCTAAGAAACGGAAATACAAATTCTTTTTACATGTCTAAACCATTTATCTCTACATTCTTTGATTTTTTCATTCAGTCGTTATATATTTAACTCTGTTCTTATTTCTTCATTCTTTATCCAATCCCATCTTGTGCAGCATTTTGTTTTCTAAGGAAGTTCATTTCTACGTTTTGCATTCTACTTTGTAATTTGTTGGTCATTACCCAAGTTTCACTCCCATAAAGTAATGCAGGAACTGGCAATGTTTTATAAAACTTCATAAGTAATGCCACGAGTGATTTCAAAATTATCGATAAATTCACGACTCACGAAGTGAGGAGTGAATTTATCTAGAGATTTTGGAAATCAAGAGTGGCATTTGTTAGGACTATTTAACGAATAAAATTAAGCTGTTTACTCACAAATCATTATTTAACTATAGTTATTTTAAAATATTTATATATTTAATGTAAACGGCGATGTTTGAAAACAAATGAGAAGCGATAGGTATGCTTCATCTGCTTCTTTTGTTTATCGCTGCAACCAGATCATACTATTTATTGCCAAAGGAACGCAATATTGTAAGAATGCTCTCTAGTGGAGAAAAAATGAAACACATCAAACTGTATATTAATTCACTTCTGATGTCGTATGATGTAAATATGACAATTATATTTTTCAGGATTGTTACTTGGGAAAAAATACATTTAAGAAAGTGCAAACAGTGGTTTCTTTTTTTGGTGGTATAATCAATTGCTACAAATGTTTTTATATTAACTCCCGCATGCGGCATGTGTTGACATTCATGCACTATATATACAATCTGGTAGCCGTATTTCTCACGGGCTCAGTCACTGCAAAATAATGGTCAGACCTGTTCAGAATATTAAAAAGGAGGAGCTTTCTTTAATATGGTAATTATAACACTGATAAATATTTCGTGAAATACGAATCTGATTGGTTGTAAAACAGAAATCATTGAAGCGTGATTGGTCATTGACTCCCATTTGGGGAATGAGTTAAATAGTCATTATTATTATTTTTATTATCATCATCAACTTCTTCGAAATTCGTTAAAACACGGAAATACAAAGAGGAAAAGAGAGACAGAGAATTTAAGATTGAATTAAAAAAATAAGGTAATTGAAGATGATTACAAGTTAATGTGTTGTATAAAACAAGTTACGATCGATGAACCTGCTTCACGGTGCTCTTGTACTCGTCTTTATAAAGCTAATAAAGTCGATAAGACAGCTGACTGCTGAATCGGCATGTTGCTCTACCTGACAATTATGTCTGTCCTTTCGTATTTTCCCGAACCATCGCAAATATGAACTTAGCTTTTCACATGTCCCTGCGACTATAGAATAACTCAACGATTATTTGCAATTTCGAAGTAATGATTTTCTCTCTCTCTTCCTCTACATATATAATTAAGAAATGTTTCTTGGGTTTTCTGCATCAAGGATTCAAGGTTGGGCAGAGACACACGATTTAAAGTTCCTTGGAGTTTGACTGGCTCTAGCGACCGTATATTTTTTATTCTTCGCAACGAAATGCAATATGTCCATTGAAATAAAAATGAGGAAGCATTCTCCAAATTCAGCCAAATCCAATTAAGAGTGGGAGGATTTATCTTAAAACTTTAATTTAAAAATCGTACCGCCGCCATGTTTGTTTTCTCCCAACGTAACTGTTTACATAGATTTTATTAAAAATAGAAAGATATATTCCGTAAACCAACAAAATGGAGAATAAATTCGATTTGCTGATACTTAGTTTACGCTATTCTTGAGCGGCTAACCTCTTCGTCATTTCTTCTTTCTCTTTTATTTCTTTTTATTTCTTATTCCTCTTCATTTCTTATTGTTTTCATTTTTCTTTCAAATCCTTCTGTATTTCCTCAATTTGTTTTCTATTTAATCTCCACCTACCTTTCTTCTTTATCCACACATTATTTATTTTTTCTTTGTTCGTGTCTTTCTCCCTTTTTATCTATTCATCTACATTTTACTTTCTTCTCTTTCTCTGAAAGTAATTTTCCTTTATGCCACTCCTTATTCTCTCCTCAATTTATTTTCCCTTTTTACTTATTTTCGTCTCTATAATTATTATATTTTTGTTTTTATGTTTTCTTTTTTCCTTTTAATATATATTTTTTGTATCCGTTTTAGTCTGTTTTTAGACCAAAGAGAGATGAACAGACAGGCGAATGGAGAAGATTACCTAACAGTGATTTACATGATTTTTATAGGAAACCAGGTGTAATAACAGTTAAATCTCGTAGACTGCGATGGGCAGGACATGTGACACGAACGTGGAATCAAAGACGTGCCTGGAAGTTCCATGTATGAAAACCTAGGCAAAACGCCCAATTGGTAGTACAAGAATGAGGTGGAAGAATAACATTAACAATAATTTGAGGGAAATAGATCATAGAGTAATGATTTGAAAAAAAATAGCTCAGGATAGGGATGTGTGGAGAGCTTATGTCCGCGCAGTCAATGAACCTACGGGTTCGATAGTGCCAGTGAGTTAGTTAGATGTATTTTTCTCTTTTTTATCTATTTTATGTGTATTTTAGTTTCTTTTCTTTCAAATTTATTTTCCCTTCCACTGTTTAAATTATTTTCCTTTTTTAACTCTTTAAAATTGATATATTTCTGTTTTATCTTTTCGTTTTCTCTTTTCCTTTTAATGTTTTCTTTTTTTAAATCTAGCTTAGCCTGTTCTGGTGGACTTTGTTACCGTGCTCCACCTTGATTCCAAGGTTCCGGGTTCAAAACCAGTCGGGGTCAGTAGACTTTCTCAGAATATAAAAATCCTTCGGAAGGAAAGTGAAGCCATGGATCCCGTGTCAAAAATTTAACAGCACGTAAAACAGGTTCAAGCCTGAAATGAGAGTGCTCTGTGCAAATTTGTTGATCGTTTCAAGCCCACAGTTAAATTTAATGACCCTAGCTGTTAAAGGAAGCTGTTAAATAAAATATAACAAGTACCAATTTCTCTTCAATTTTGTTTTTGGTACAACATGTGACGCGAAAAATTGTTTAAGTTACAATCATACACCATGCACATGCGACAACAAACGCGAAGTGGTTTACACCATGGAATCACGGGATGCAGCCAACATACACACGATATGTAACGAATATAAAAGTTAACCTAACGCAATTTAAGTACTCTAACCTGTGAAAGAATAACTTAAAAAGTAACTAAAGCAATTTAAAAACTCCAACCTGTAAAAGAATGCAACGCTCAAAAATAAATAGTAAGTTCTGAAATTCTGAAGTATATGTGTACAGTTAATTACTACATACTCTATGTTGGCTACACTTGAACACGTCTTTGTTGCTGCATAGAATATTCGTTAAAATCAATATGGCTGCCACGTTTTCATGCTACGTATGTAGTTAAATATCATAGAAAAAAAATTAAATAATCGTTAGCAAATGGGAAACTAAAAATAAAATTTGACAGGAGTTTATGAAGGAATTAAAAATAGTCGCGTCACAGTTGTAAAGAATAGCGCTGTTTTTTTTAAGCTTGCGAACAAAGTAATGCTATTTTCTGTTTCTTCAAATGTTCGGCAAAAACTGAAAACAAAGTTAGTGTAGAGTTATGGATACGGAAATACAATTTGTGTTGGAAGCAGATTTTATCTGTTTCCACGGCCTACTTGAAACTCTAACAATATGTAACTATTCTTGTTTCTTTTGTTTTCTGTCAACTGGATCTCCTACCTGCTCGTAAATAAATGAACATCTCTGTTTAACACAATGCAACAAAAACAAGTTAAAATCACAATTAATTGAATACATTTCTCAGGAATCTCACAAAATTAACAACAAATTCTACTCTCTCTGTTTATCTTACTTAATGACTCCCTTTTTATAGTCACTTTTACGTGCCCTAACATTCCAAACCTTAGAGGATCTCTACTTGTCGGATGAGTGATCAGCTCAATGAGGAGGCCAACTCGGAAACAACACGAACATTTAGACAAGACACACTATTTTAGTGATCAATATTATTTTTCTCACTTTTTTATCTTGTACATTTTATATTTCATTCGTTAAATCTAGAGTAAATCAAAATACATTGTAAATAATAATTGTATCGTAGATATACTAACTAACTCACTGGCAAGATCGACTCCGAAGGTTCATGGCTGCGCGGACATAAGCTCTCCATACATCCCTATTTTTAGCTAATGTTTTCCAATCATTTCATGTGTAATCTACTTCCCTCAAATCATGGTTAATGTTATTCTCCCACCTCATTCTTGGTCTACTAACTGAGTGTTATCCCGCTGGTTTCCTACAAGAAGTTCATGCACGTCTTTCATTCCCAATTTGTTCCACATGTCCTGCTGACAGCAGTCTACGAGACTTAACTGTTCTTATTATATTTGGCTTCCTATAAAGACCGTGTAGTTCACTGTTATCTAGTTTTCTCCATTCACCTGTCTATTTATCTCTCTTTTGTCCAAAAATTTTGCTACGAACTTTATTCTCAAATACTCATTATCTCCTTTCTATGTAATAATTTTGTTTATTGTAAATTAGATGTAACAGTAATTCTTTTATTTTATTTCTATCCTGGTTGAGTGGTAAACAAGGCCTTAAGGCCTTAACTCTGCCAGGTAAAATAAAGCTATTATTATTATTATTATTATTATTATTATTATTATTATTATTATTATTATTTCACCCATCCATTCACACAGAACAAGGCGGATGTGATGTACAAGTTGCATTTGGGGTCTATCTGGATCTTAAAGTTTCCGACATTTGTCTTACAAGTTGGAAAAACCTCACCTAGGAAACGTGTCCCGACCAGGGATCGAACCCGGGACCGCGACGTTACCTTGAGACCGCAGCGGTGGACAAAAAATCCTACACCAGTCTTAAAATATTTGGAGGACACAATGAACTTGTTTAGGGAGGTGGCATGTAGGCAGATCTAGATTGTAAGACTTGAGAAGAGGGAAGCTGCCACAAATTCCAAGCGGAGCGAATTTACCCGACAGCTATGACATCAAAGTGCGCGTTCTTCACGTGTTTCACCATACACATTGATCCTCGGCTACAGTTCATCTCTGTTTTCAAATTAGATTACATACAATTACACCAAGCAGTGTTATTAACTAAGAACAAAGATTCCAACACTCACTGGCTCTATCGTACCCACAGTTCATGGCTCCTCTTACATCTCCATTCTCAGTGTTTTCCAATCAATCCCTAAATAATTTACCTCCCTCAAATCATTGTTAATGTTATTCTCACACCTCATTCTTGGCCTAACTACTGGGCGCTTTCCTTCTGGTTTTCCTATAAGGAGTTTCCATGCCTCTCTTTCATTCTCCATTCGTGCCATACATCCTACCCATCGCAGTCTACAACACTTAACTGTTCTTATTATATCTGATTTCCTATAAAGATCATGTACCTCACTATTATGTAGTCCTCTCCATTCACATGTCTGTTCGTCTCTCTTTTGTCCGAAAATATTCCTAAGAACTTTATTCTCAAATACACGTAATATTTTCTCCACCCTTAAAGTAAGAATCCATGTTTCGCATCCATTTAACTGGAAGAATAACAGTTTCATATATTTTCAGTTTAATGTTTTTTTAAAGTAGTTGGGGTGACAAGAGTCCCTGAAATATATAATAGCATGCATTTCCATAATTGAGCCTAAGTTTAACTTCTCTGTCCATCTCATTCCTATTTGTAATTATTGGCCCTACGTATTTGAATTCAGCCACTTAGGGTCTGTTTCACCAACAGAGGTAACTGTATTACGCCAGTTTTCCCCATATATAATACATAGCTAACTGGCGTTATACAGTTACCTCTGTTGGCGAAACCGACCCTTATTCACAATTTTCCCTCATTTGTCATTAACTGTCCATTTTCATCAAATAATTTATTTCTATGTGTGAACATATATTTCGATCAAAGAGAGACACGGCGGATAAGCGAGTGAAGAAGAGTACATAACATTTATGTGAAACCAGAAATAATAAGAGCAGTTAAGTCTCGTGGATTACAATAGAACACGAGGCACGAATGGGGAAAGAAAGAGTGGCCTGGAAACTGCTTGTAGAAAAAGTAGAGGAAAAGTGCCAGTAGGCAGGCCAAGAATTAGATGGGAGAACAACATTAATCACGATTTGAGGAAAATTAGTTATATAGAGGTTCATTGGAAAACATTAGCTCAGGACATGAACGTTTGGAGAGCTTATGTCTGCGCGGCCATGAACCTACAGGTCCGATACTGTTAGTGAGTTAGTTATAATTAAACAAAAGATGAATGTTCAAAGTTCATTTGTAGATTTCATAAAACAATTTTTAAAAAATAATTTGATATGGTCATGTAAAAAGAATGACAGAAGACTGTTTCCCCCCCCCCAAAAAAAGTACTAGAATGGGTACCTCCTGATAATAGATGAAGAGGACAGCCAAAAATAATGTGGATTAATTGGTCTTTATTTTAGGCAGCATGAGGGAAAAAATATGTTGTAAAATCTGCTGAAAAATGCATAACAACAAGAACATAAATACGGGACACTTTACATCACCCCATTTAACGATGCAAGGCGCGTAATGCAAGTCTGTCATCAATATACTGTGTAATAAGATATTGGGTACCTTATAGCAAAACACTCAGCCAACATGCAAGATGGAGTAAGTTTGTATTCCCCTGTGTGTTGAACTAAATAAAGTGCCTCCCATATCTATAAAACAGCTCGTGTTGTCAGCACTGATCAGGAAATATGACTCTGTTATCCCAGGTTACAGTTATGTTGGCAATGCTGTTTCTTCTACTTATTTCCTCGCATCAACGTTTGATTGTGCGACCGTGATCCATCTACTGCCGACCCAGTTCCACGGCGTAATGCAAGTCGAGGGGTGATATCCCTTATTATTCAAGGTCTGTGACCCAGCGCCGCAGCCGAGCGGTTTAAAGCATCATACCTTGGTGTTGAGCCACGGGACTTGCACTGCTTCCAGTCTCCATGGAGGAACATATTTTCTCATGGAATTTCAATTAACTTGTAATTGCTATTATTGTTAGTAACTAACCAACTAAATCACTGGTACTATCATACCCACGGTTTCATAGTCTTTCATCCCCCATTTGTGCCACATGTCCTGCCCATCGCAGTCTCCGAGACTTAACTATTCTTATTATATCTGGTTTCCTATAAAGAACATGTAGCTCTCTGTTATGTTGTCTTCTCCATTCACCTGTCTGTGCGTCTCTCTTTGGTGTTATTGCTAATAACATTTTTAAATATTCAAAAAGGCATAAGATTCAATTAGCGGGAGAAGTTATACAGTACCTATAAGAGGAGAAGTTATACTGCGTTAATGGAATGAAATAATATTATTCCATGAAAATGTCTTACCGAGATGGAAATTTTGAAATTGACGCAGGAACAATAGTTTTGACGTAATATATAACTTTAAGGATCAAATTTTCTGATTTTGTAAGATAATGTTCCATAAGTTTATTATTTTAATCAAATATTAGTGATGAAACTTGTCATATTCCAAACCTGTAAAAACATGCAAAATTTTACCAATTTGTTGTTTAATGATTTGGTCGTATTAATTCGTTTTATTTTACAAACTCTTTTGTTAAACCATACTTTGGTCCTCCCTAGTCGTAAATGTAATAATATTAATTGCCTTCTAATGTTCTGTATACCTTAACTGTGTCCTATAATTGTTAACTGCAAGCTATGGTCAGTCAGTCACAGAAAACGTATAAAAATTACTGTACACAACATAATAATTGATGGAATAAAATTTCCTCTTGGATTCTACGTTATCGGTATACAAATAACAAAAAAGCATTGAGGACATTTTCTTGTAAAGTCATTATTTTTTCTGCTACTGTACCGTGACTGACTGACATTTGTCCTATCGTTTATATGCATGGTGCAGTCAGTTGCTTGCTGCACTCCGCTGAGGATTAACATAAACATGGATTAGGAAATATGGGAGACTGTTCGGCTCAGCTGTTCCATAAAATAATTACTGCCCCTTTTTCTATGTCAATTTGTGCTAAAAGACAGTTAGCGGAAGCATTTAAATATATTCAGGAAAAAGGTTGCAGTAAACAAAGCAGCCAAACTTGTTGATTTCTCAGAAAATTATACCTACAAAGAACAAAATGAGATCCAGGCCTATCTGAATATTAACTTCTGTTGACTAGTTTATATGGAAGGTAACGAGAAGTTCAGAATAAAAACTTTGTTCTAGTGTCAGGTTATGTGACACATAGCAAGTGTGCTACAGATGTTTGCTATAGAAAAGTGTTTTTTTTAACTATAGTGATTTCTTCAAAAACTTGAGCTGATAAATATTTTCAGTTGGAGCAGCAGGTAATTAAATAGGCCTATACATTTAGCAATGTGACACTGCTTACTTGCATATTTGGATTTTGACATAAAATGGAACTTCTTTGAATCGTACAATGGAAAGGGGGCTATAAACGCGATTGGCGGCCAAGTAAAAAGGATGGCACGGATGTATGAAAAATCGGGAAAGAAGATACAAAATGGTGCAGAATTATGTAATGTGAGCTGTAAAACCAACCAAATAACTGGAGTCACAAAATTATATAGACGAAGGAAAGAATTTTTTAGAAAAACAATTTGAATATCTTGCATCTATCAGAGACTCATTGCGTATACAACGTTAAAGCGTTGGACCCGTATGTTATAGAGTATGCACAACTGTCAAACAATCAGCGCAACAAATTCATAAGTTCGTGTGTTAAAAACAACTGAATGGCGTGACAGGCATAGAAAGCCCTTGGCTGCTAATCTCACATCCAAGTATATCAATCACAGAGGTGAACAATCATCTAACCAACATATACAGTGGCATGTGGTCAGCCGTTATGGCTGGTTCTCTCGACCGCAACCAGTAAATATTGTAGCTGCCCAAATTCTTCATGATTCTGGGCGGGCACCAATCCCATTGTGGCCGAAATTCCATGAGAAAATTCCTTCTCTCATGGGACTCGAATCAGTGCTCTCTATAGAGACATCTTGACTCAAACCATTCAGTTACAGCGTGGAACTTCATGCATGACAGGAAACATTATTTTTATTAATGCGTCAAGTTAGGTCAAGTTAGCGGTGAGAAGTGATTGTATATGCGATTTCATATATCGATGTTATGATGTGAGTCATCAGAATTCGGGCTAATTAGAGTTACGTTTTCATCGTTGTTTAAAAGTAGAATTCAATACGTCAGCAATTGTTTACTAACTGCAGTTTACTAATGCGATTTACGATAATTTGTTTTGAAAATACATGCACTCTGATAAATAACTAACTTATTAAGAATGTGTATACATTCTGGAGGGCTTAAAATTTTTATTTCAGTGGTTCAATCTAGATATCAAAAATACTAAATCTTACATCAGGTAAACTGTAATAAACTCCTCTCCAAGCGCGACAGGCCTAGAAGGCTCTTGGTTTACAAACTGACTGCTGGCCTCACATCCAGACGTGTTAATTACAGAGGTAGATGATCATAAGCCAGTGTAGGGGTGATCTGTGGTCAGCATGTCGGGTCACCCAGCTGTTATAGTTGGTCTTATCAACCTGGAGTCGTTACTTATTGTAGCTACCCAAATGCCTCACGATGCTGGGTGAGCACCTGTCCCATACTGGCCGAAATTCCATGAGAAAATGTCTTCCTCCATGGGGACTCGAACCAGCGCAAGTCCTATAACTCTGCGTCAAGGTTTCTTGCCTTAACCACTCGGCTATGGCGCCGGACTAAATTGTAATCAGTTACTTATATATATATATATATATATATACACACATGTACACCCACACACACACACATGCATACAATTTTTGTAGGTATATTAACAATAGAGAAGGCACTTTGTTATTAAGTATTTAATAGTTTCGTTATTTTTATAATTTAAAATGGTACGTGGTAAGCGAGTTGATTTAATTACATTATTGATTTAAATTAATATTTATTTTACAGCAAAATTAAATATAATAATTTTCGTAGAAGTAACAACGTATTTGCAGTTCTTTATTAATTTCTGTTACCGATGATATTTATCTAGTTTCATAGTATTTTGTTACATTTGTGTAATATTTGCATTTTGAAATTCTAAATTAAATTCAGATGTCAGTCTGTCACAAAATAATGTCAGTCAGTCAGTCACACATCACATATTAGGTCATAACGTCGGTATTAATTGTGATTTAGGTTTATTTTTTATTTAAAATATAACTTGAAACGTGCCCTCCAAACGGTATTTTGGAAAATTGAATTAAGAATCACATTTCAGAGAATGGTGTAGATGAAAAAGTTAAGCTGCATGATGAGTTGACATTTATGTTGGTCAGTCACA
The DNA here is from genome assembly GCA_030220185.1 of Diploptera punctata. Classification (NCBI taxonomy): domain Eukaryota; kingdom Metazoa; phylum Arthropoda; class Insecta; order Blattodea; family Blaberidae; genus Diploptera; species Diploptera punctata. The sequence goes on from JASPKZ010004563.1 coordinate 93,290, forward strand.
TATACTTTGAAAGATAATAAATAACATTGTTTTTCTTCAGAAGTTGTATATTTATGTACGATCTTAATCAGACACTTTTCCTCTATCATATCACGTATATAACACCGCTAATTTCAACCAATTGTAATATTTATGCAAGCATTTTGCAGCAAAAGTGTATTGTAAATGTCAGTCAGTCACATATGGAATTGCTCAATAATAATAATAATAATAATAATAATAATAATAATAATAATAATAATAATAATAATAATAATAATAATAATAATAATAATAATAATAATAATAATAATAGTTATAATAGTATTGTTATTGTTGTTATTATTATTATTATTATTATTATTATATTATTATTACCTATAATTTGATTAAATCATTGACTTAATAACAAAGTGCGATTTTTCCCCAATTCCACCAGGTTGTCTTTTATGACATTTCTGGCCTTCACCTCTGGTACTGGCAAAATTGTAATCCATTTCATAGGTTGGGGCACCTGGAAGGCGGAGTTACGTTACCACGATGATGTGATGGGTGATAAATGATAATGAAGCGCCAGGAGAGTTCTTGACCTAAATTCCAGACCATAGGCAACCACAGGAATAATTATATTTATAGAAAAATTCCTATGTTCTGATCGGAAATCGAACCGGGACCTCTTGAACTTGTACCGGAGCTCGGTGGTAGGCAAGATATCTCAGGGTTATGAACTCTTTATAAGCAAAAGAACAACGTATAAATGTACACTCAATTTTTAACGAATCCAAGAACTCTTTATTTTCGGAGAAATACACTTTTGTTAATACAGTTGCAAGTTTTATCTAAGAGTGGAGTCGATGAAATACTTAGAGGTCCACGTGCTCGAGTCAATATTTTTAAAGTCCAAATGCTTAACGGACTATAACTTTAAATTTAACTATTTCTCGGACGAATCTAATATTTAAACTGAATCGGAGATCGCGGTCTGCAGGTCTACGATGTTCCAACACTGAACACAGAGTCACTGAGAGTGATAGTTCCTATTTTGATATAAGTTCTCGCTTATAAAGGCGGTGGCTCCTCCCACTTTTCTCGAATGCACTCCTTACAATTGAATATACATTTATGTTTTATAATATTATTTACTAGTATGTATAACATTTCTAAGAACTGGGTAAATTGGTTCTTTGATATTTAATAGAAAAATGTTTATCAGTTTCTTTGTAAACTGTCAATGTTAAGAGATTATCTTTTCTAGAGGTGAATGAATGTATTTTGTTCTGTACTAGGCATGTAGTAATTCTTTATCATCATTTCTTGGAATTCCTTAGTAGCGTTAATTGGTTTCTAAGAATTGGTCAATAGATTTTTAATATTTTTAATAGCTAACTAATGTTATCTTTTCTTATTAGTTGTATAGACTGCTAATTGGAATTCTTTTGACAATACCCTTTTTGTGTTCCTATATTATTTTGTAAGTTGTGTAGTAGATAGAGTACTGACAATACATCTTTATTTGTCATTTGTATAGCAGGTAGCGTTCCCTCCATGGTATCTTTACCTTGTCGTGGTGGAGTGGCTTGCGTGCTTAAATGATCCTGAGAGCTATGCCGGCGGTAGCATTGCTGCCGATAGGGTTACCCATTCCGGACTGGTCGAAGGTGATAAGCCAGACGAAAAAAGTACCTTGTGCGAAAGAGTGACGATCTTTCACCGTAAAAATACAACCGTCAAGAAATGCGGACATGGGTTCATCTGGGATAAAATTTTCCGGAGGTCAAATAGTCCCCCATTCGGTTCTCCGGGCGGGGACTACTTCAGGGAACCCATGCCAAAGGCTCAAACATAGGGACATGTTCCTAGGAACATGGAATGTTAGGACTTTTTACAATAGCGGGGCACTACAGATATTAACGCAGGAACTAGATAAATCGCCCTTGGATATAGTCGCTTTACAGGAAGTTAGGTGGCCAGGAGTACGTAGTCAGGAATCAGGAAGCTTTGCATTATATTATGGGGGTGCACAAAGAACTGCATTTGGAACGGGTTTTTTAGTCAGAAGGAGGATACTATCCGCTATCCGAGATATTAAGTTTGTTAGTGATAGGATATCATACATAATTCTAAAGGGTAAACGGCATGATTTTATAATTGCAAATGTACATGCCCCCACAGAAGATAAAGATGACAAGATCAAGGATGAGTTCTATGAAGAATTAGAATGCTTATTTGATAGCCTTTCACGATATCATATGAAAATTGTCTTAGGAGATTTTAATGCAAAAGTGGGGCGGGAAGATATATTCAAACCAACAATAGGCAAATTCAGCCTTCATGAAGATAGTAACGACAACGGGGTTAGATTAGTCACATTTGCCACATCAAAGAATCTCATTGTTAAGAGCACAACATTTCAGCATAAGGATATTCATAAATACACCTGGACGTCTCCAGATGGAGAAACTCGGAACCAGATAGATCATGTATTAGTGGATAAACGCTGGCACAGTAGCATCATTGATGTTAGATCAGTTAGAGGGACAGACTGCAATTCGGATCATCATCTGGTCAGAGTGAAAATCAGACAACGGCTATCGCTTATGAGAGGAACAAACGCTAAAGATGATTCTGAAAAAATTGAATTAAAAAACTTGAAAAATGATGAAATGCGGCAAGAATACCAAATCAAAATTGCTAATAGATTTGAAGTACTGGAATCTTCAGATGACAATGTGGCAAACGAAGAAGAAACTGATATAAATAAAGAATGGGAGGCTATAAGAGATACTATTAAATTGTCAGCATCAGAAAGCATTGGTTGTTTAAAAAAGAGGCAAAACAAGAAATGGTTTGATGAGGAATGTGCCGACATTGTAAAGAAAAGAAAGCTAGCAAAAATGAAATGGTTACACGAGCCAAATGAGGTAAATTTAGAGCAATTGGGTACTATTAGACGGGAAACCACCAAGTTACTAAAGAGTACAAAGAGGGAATATTTGAGAGAGAAGATTAATGATCTTGAAATGAATGCAAAAAATAGGAACATTAGATAATTGTATCAGGGAATTAGTATAGAGAAGAAAGGATTTCAGGCTAGAACAAACATAATTCGGAATGAAAATTGGGATCTGATTGCAGATTCCAGGAGTATATTAAATAGATGGAAAAGTTACTTTAATCAGCTATTAAATGTACATACAGAACAGGATATTGAGGAGGATAATTTACAGACAGCAGAAATGCTAGTCGCAGAGCCAAGTGCATTAGAGGTTGAAATGGCAATTGAAAAATTGAAGATGTATAAAGCAACAGGTTCAGATGAGATCCCAGCAGAACTGATAAAATCAGGGGGAGAAAAATTGATGGACAAGATACGCTGCTTCCTTAGTATGATTTGGGAAAAAGAAGCTCTTCCAGACGAATGGAAGGAATCAATTATCGTACCAAATTATAAGAAAGGAGATAAAACTGACTGCAACAACTACAGGGGCATCTCATTACTTTCAACTTCGTACAAAATTCTAACAAATATATTAGTAAGCAGACTTACTCCCTATATTGATGACATTCTAGGAGATCATCAATGTGCATTTAGAAGAAACAGGTCTACAACAGATCAGATTTTTAGTATGCCTATAAGACAGATTTTAGAAAAGAAATGGGAATATAATGGTACTGTACATCAACTATACGTAGACTTCAAAAAAGCATATGATTCAATTAAGAGGGAGAAGTTATATAGTATCCTGCTGGAGTTCGGAATTCCTAAAAAGTTAGTTAGACTTATACGAATGTGTCTAAATGGCACAAAGAGTAGGGTGCGTGTAGGCAAACAGTTTTCGGACACTTTTGAAATCCAGAATGGGTTGAAGCAAGGAGATGCACTATCTCCTCTACTATTTAATTTTGTACTAGAGCATGCCATTAAATCTTTAGAGAATGAGGAAGGCTTACAACTCAATGGTATTAATAAGCTGTTAGTTTATGCTGATGATGTAGTACTATTGGCCGATAGCGAGGAGATACTAAAGGACAACACGCACACAACTATTGAGTAACACTAAGAAATTAGGACTGGAAGTAAATATCAATAAAACTAAATATATGGTCACACGTAGAAATTCATTATATAATGGAAATGGACAGCTAATGACAAATGAGGGAAATTTTGAGGAAGTGGCTGAATTCAAATACCTAGGAACAATAATCACAAATAGGAATGAGATGCACAAAGAAATTAAACATAGGCTCAATTCTGGAAATGCGTGCTATTATGCATTGCAGAGACTCTTGATGTCCCAACTCCTTTCAAAAAAACGTTAAACTGAAAATATATAAAACTATTATTCTACCAGTTATATTATATGGGTGCGAAACATGGACTCTTACTTTAAGGGAGGAAAGGAGATTAAAAGTATTTGAGAATAAAGTACTTAGGAAAATTTTTGGACCAAAGAGAGATGAACAGACAGGTGAATGGAGAAGACTACATAACAATGAACTACATGGTCTTTATAGGAAGCCAGATATAATAAGAACAGTTAAGTCTCGTAGACTGCGATGGGCAGGACATGTTGCGCGTATGGGGAATGAAAGACTTGCATGGAAGCTTCTTGTAGGAAAGCCTAAGGGAAGACGCCCAGTTGGTAGACCAAGAGTGAGGTGGGAAAATAACATTAACTATGATTTGAGGGAAGTAGTTTATACAGGGAATGATTGGAAAGCATTAGCTCAGGATAGGGATGTATGGAGAGCTTATGTCCACGCGGACATGAACCCACGGGTTCGATAGTGCCAGTGAGTAAGTAAGTAAGTATAGCAGGTAGCGTTTTACAGTATTTTATTCTAGACAAATGTAGGTGGAATTTTTACCTGGATATTTTTACTTTTCCACATACATATTTTATAGCGATATTAGTAATATATTCTATTTTCATTTTTTATAGATTTATTTAATTTTAATAACAATTTAATATATTTCGGAACATTTTAGTTTCAGATTCATGCATATTAGAGTTGTATCTTAGTTTATACGTCTCCTTAGATATTAATCGCTACAAACTGTAGTCAGAAACACTGGTCACTAGCCCATACGTCTTGTAAATGCAAAATATAAAAGAATGGTAAAAATATACGTAGAACATGGGCATATATTGTGTATGGAGATATTGAGTGAGCTTGTTTTAGAGTCCTTGACGAGAGAGAGGTGGGATAATGTTTGAAAGTTCCAAGATAATGATGATGCAGATGACCCGAGGTCTCGAGTGTCAACACACACATGCTAATATCGTGTTTGATATTCAGCGCCCGCAACTACTGGACTCTGTGCGCAAATTACTTGTCATAATTCACCTTCACCTCCAACTCTCTGCAGTCTTCTGTTAACTAACTCACTAACCCGTACGTTCCAGGACGCGCGGACCTAAGCTACCATACACCCCTATCCTGAGCTAATATTATCCAATCATACCCTTTCCTCAAATTATATTTAATGCAATTTTCCCACCTCAGTCTTATTTTACCAATTGAGCGTTTTCCCTCTAGTTTTTTTACAAGAAGCTTCCATGCACCTGCTTCTTTCCCCATTCGTGCCACATGCCCTGATCATCGCAGTCTATGAGACTTAACTGTTCTTATTATATCTGGCTTCCTATAAAGACCATGTAGTTCATTGTTATGTAGTCTTATCCATTCGCCTGTCTGTTCATCTCTTCTTGGACCAAACATTTTCCTAAGAACTTTATTCTCAAATACTCGTTATCTCCTTTCCTCCCTTAACGTAGGAGTCCACGTTTCACCACCATATAGTATAACTAGTAGAATAACAGTTTTATATATTTATAGTTTTTTAAGAGAAGTTGGGATGACATGGGTCTCTGTAATGCATAATAACATGCATTTCCAGAATTGAGCCTATGTTTGATTTCTTTATACATCTCATTCCTATTTGTAATTATAGTATCTAGCTATTTGAATTCAGACACTTCTTCAAAATTTCCCTCATTTGACATAACTGTCCAGTCTCCTGTTAATTATTATTATTATTATAATTATTATTAATACTATTATTATTATTAAACAAGATTATGGGATTAAAAAGAGAGTAACATTAGGAAATTGCGCAAATTATTTTAAATAGCATTCTTTGGAACAATAAAAATCACAAAACAGAATAAATCAACAATACTTAAAACAACAGTGATGGGCATCACAACATGGTTAACATACTTGGTAGCTAAAGTTTAAAACAAATTCTAAATTATTTACTGTATGATTTGGGAAAAAGAAGATCTTCCAAAAGAATGAAAACAATCGATTATCGTACCAATCTAGAATGGAGATAAAACGGATTGCAACAACAAAAGACTAAAAGACTACATAACTGATCTTTATAGGAAACAATATATAATAAGAAACGTTAGGTCTCGTAGAAATGTTCTATAGGATCGTAACAGGCCTTGGCCTAATACTTGGAAGGAAGGAAGAAGAAGAAGGAGAAGAAGAAGGTCTCGTAGACTGCGATGGGCAGAACATGTGGGGCACGAATCGGGAATACAAAAGCGGCATGAAACTCCTTGTAGGAAAACCAGAGGGAAAACGCACAGTAGCCAGGCCAAGAATGAGGCGGGAGACAAATCATCATCATCATCATCATAGTACATTCACGAATTTAGGCCATTTGTTGACCTGTTTGTGCCTCAAGAGAAACACCATCCAAGAGTCTCTTGAGTGGACATCCTCGTCTTTTTCTTCCTGCAGGTTGATACCTTTACATTTGTTTGGGTATCCTGCGATCTTCCATTCGACGAACATGTTGCATCCATCTTGACTTATAATCAGAAATTTTGTTTTCTAAAGTTTGCAGGTGTAATTCTTCTAAGATGTCATTTTTTTTGTGTGATCTAGTAGTGTGTATCCTGCAATCTTACGAAGGTTTCAGTAGATCTAAGTCTCTGTATTTCCTTCTATTTCAATGTCCATACTTCGCTACCATACAAAGGAATTGGAAGAGCCAGTGTTTTATACACTTTAAAAAAATTTTAAACATTATTCGAGGTAAGTATTTTATACAGGAAAATTATTTGAAAGCATTAGCTGAGGAGAGTAATGTATGGAGCGCTTATGCCTGGGCGGTCATGAACCTTCGGCTTCGATAGTGCGAGTTAATTATATTATTATTATTATTTTTATTATTATTATTATTATTATTATTATTATTATTATTAAACTGATAAAAACAATGAACCAGAACACTGGGATGGAGAAATGTTAGAATTTTAGTAGCGGGAGGCGGCCCTTCTGTTTGTTTGTGTGTGGAGTGTATTTGAAAGTGTAATTTGTATGTAAATTAATTTTTTAAAATACGAACAGCGACATCACTGTGTTTCCGTGACCAGTTGTACTTTCAAATGATCCATAAAACCGCAGCCTCGTCCGGAAGGGACACAGTCTGTCCACATTTTCAGGACAGTCCGCTCTCGATACTAGATAATTAAATAAAAATGATATCTATGATTCTACTTCCATCTAAAACAGATTAAACATCTGCCGTTGTTCTGTGTGTTAAACATTAAATTTAAATTTATTTTCTAGATTTCCCTGTTACTCCATTGTCTATTGTTCGTTACGTCATTTTTGTTGTTACACCCTGTATCCAAGTAGCATTTGGTCTCCCTCTCTTCATTCTCTCCGGCGGCATACATTCCCACAATTTCTTCAGCACTTTTTCTTCATATGACCATATTATTGCAGTTGTTTTTGTTATACATAATCCAAGTGTGTAACTAAATTCTCATTACAGATTTTGAGAATGTATTGTGGGACCACGACGGTTACGTTTAGCATAGAACTCATGTCCGGAAACGTACAGTTTTCCCGCTACACGTCCGCAAAATAGCATAACACACGTTCAAGTCGGCTCCAAAGACCTGCACGTTCTCCCGACTTCACCCCGCTAGACTACTTCCTGTGGAGTCATATGAAATGATGAAATGTCACACTTTGCCAGACCCCTCTGGCATCCGAGGAAGACCTACTGGCTGCGGCGGATGTTGCAGAACCATGGATTGGTGATCGTGAGTAACGTATCTGTGTTGACGTAAGGGTTCGTCACATCGAGCCCAGACGAGAAGCAGCAGGCGTCAGAGAGAGCATCGTGCGTTACGGTATTTTGCGTGTAGCGAGAAAACGGTACGTCTTGGTCCCCACTACACATCCTCAAAGTCTGTAATTAGAATTTAGTTTTATTGCCTACATTGTTTGCGATATTGGCTCATTTTGTACATATCTCCAAAAGTCATTTTCCACAGAGATTAATTGCTCAGGATAGGAATGTATGGAAGCTTATATCCGCGCGACCAAGAATCTACGGGTTCGATCTAGCCAGTGAGTTAGTTATTTATATAATTTCATTACAGGGACTCTTGTCGCCCCAATTTCTCTAAAAAAGTTCAACTGTAAATATATGAAACAATAAACTGCCCAACACAATGTGCTAGGGCACACCCTCTTCAGTAGAGAAACCAAGAATAATCAAATGTTCCTTGGTCTCCCAGGTGACCTCTTTCCATCAGCCAATAGATTATTTTTTGTATACGAACCACCATGTCTGGTGGAATTCGGGTTACGAGCAAGTTCCATCCATCACTAACTAACTAACTCATGGCACTATCCAACCCGTAGGTACATGGCCGCGCGGACATAAACTCTCCATACATTCATTCCAATCATTCCCTGTATAATCTACTTCCCTCAAATCATAGTTAATGTTATTCTCCCACCTCATTCTTGGTTTATCAACTGGACATTTTCCCTCTGGTTTTCCTAAAATAAGCTTCCATGCACGTCTTCCATTTCCCCAATCGTGTCAGATGTCCTGGCCATCGCAGTCCATCCATATCATCTATTATTCACACTTTCATTATTGCTTTTATGACCAATTAGCTTCTCATTTCCTCATTTGTAATTTTCTATCGCCTTGTTTTATTTGGGGTTTGCTTATGGTAGAAAATAAATATTAAATGGACTGCTATGTGTTGACATCAGCTTTAAAGTTACATTTGGCTGTGAAGAGACTTCTACACATTTGCTCCAACAACTTGCAGACAAAGTTCAAACGATCTATTTCCCGTCCGAGTCACATCTGCAAATTCTACGCACACGCAGTAGGAAGTTATTTAAGTTACAAGCGTTAAAAATGAAATCTACGGAGCTTTGCTCGAAATTTCCAAACATACAAACGCAACAAACTATTTAATGTAAAGTAAGACTTAATTGCATATTAGTGGACATCAAAATGCTGCTGTTTTCAAGTGGCTGGAGTTTGGTTTACACCATTAATTCTCTTGCTTGCCAATAAAGTCCTGCGATGTCTTTCCTATTCTTTTTCTCGGGGTCTACGTAGTCGCCTGCAGTAGCAACTGTTCCTTGCTTGGGAGAACATTTTCTCCACACAAGGAGCATCCCATAGTTCTAGGGACAATCCCATTCTATGAAGGTGGTCATCCAGACAGTCATGGCCCGTTTATAACCTGAAGAGAGCTACTGCTGTTCTTCTAGGGAGGTGTTTTATTGCTTCAGCATACTTCACTATGTCTTCATATTTTTTTTATTTTTGAAGATATTTTATATTCTGTTGTCTTCTTTTGAGACACATACATTAAAATGTATACAACCGGAATAATAGGCCTATATCCCTAAATTGTATATTTTTATTATTCATATCGCACACACACACACACACACACACACACATATATATATATATATATACATATATATGTAACATTTATATATATATATATATATATATATATATATTTCCGCTACCTCTTGTGTGAATTGAGAATACTACATGTATAAGAAAATTGTATGCTTGTATTGGAATTCTTGGGTAGCTCAGTTGGTTAGAGCGCTAAAGGTACAGACTTTAGAGACTCGAGTTCAAATCCCGACTCAAGCATTCTTTTTTCTTTTCATATATATAGGTTCCAAATTTAATATGGAAATATCAGTTAACAAAACTAAAATTATGGCATTTCATGGGAAGGACCCCATACAAAGTAAAATCTGTCTCCAGAATAAAATTTTAGAGAGATCTAATCAATTTAAATATCTTGGATATTATCTCTCTATCTGGGATGAAAAGGATATCCCTGAAAAAGTTACTAGTTATAATAAAAGTTTAGGAATTATTAATCAAGTTATGAAACCATCCCTTGTACAAAAAAACACCAGATTACGTTTATATAACACTTTGGCTAGACCAGTGTTGACCTATGGTAGTGAAGCATGGACACTAATAAAAAACATGAAAGCAGAATAACGGCTTGTGAAATGAGATTCATGCGCAGAACAGCGGGTTACACCAGATGGGATCGGAAAAGGAACACCGATATCTTAAAAGAATTGAAGACTACGCCAATTTTGGAATATATTAAACAGTACCAACTAAACTGGAAACACCATCTTGAAAGAATGAGTTCAAATCGGATCCCCAAAGCTGTTTATAATTATATACCAAGAGGACGAAGATCACTGGGCCGTCCTATGAAACGCTGGAGGGAAAATTTTCTATAGGATCGTAACAGACCTTGGCCTAATACTTGGAAGGAAGAAGAAGAAGATATATATACATAACATTTATTTAACAGTAGAATAGAAGAAGAAAGATTAAAATGGTATGAACGTCTGAAGAGGATGGGGAACAATATAATCCCAAGAATGTTGCTGGATTGGAACGCTGAAGGCAGGAGGAGGAGGGGGAAACGCAGGGAACAGTGGATGGATGAAGTGAGAAGAAACACATGATCAGCAGAGACCTCAAAGTAGAAGATGCTGAGAATAGAAGTCAGTGGTGAAGCAAAATATATTTAGGCTGAAGGATAACTACATCAATGTAGAGAAAACCCTTAATAGAAAAAAATATATTTGGCAGGTTTTAAATGTATACAACATCTTCCTGTGCCCAATATTAAGTTTTGATTCTCTTCCTACATTCATCTCTATCCTTCCAGTCACCATTATGCAGTCCCCTGTCCTTCATCAAATGTATAATTCCCTCTATCTATGTCTTCTTGGGTCTCCCTCTTATTTTGTTCCGACTTGGAACCCACTCTAAATTCCTAACTGACAATCTATCTTCATTCACCCCCTTTACGTGTCCAGACCATTGTAATTGTTTATTCCCCACAAATTGTATAATTGTTTCGTTAAAGTTAATTTTTTCTCAGATAATACTGTTTCTCATCCTTTCCTACTTAGAGCATCGTGCAGATCTTGTTAAGAAAATTAATTTCTGCAGATTGCAATTTTGATTATTTGGCATTTATTATACACACACACATATATGAATGGTCCACATCAATACTGCATCCTATTTACAAAAGGTAAGGGTGGAATTAACAATCCGGACAATTACCGCGGTGTCTCTCTTCTGCCGGTGTTTGGAAAAATGTATTGCACAGTGCTATATAACAGGCTAAAAAATTGGATAAATGAAAATAATAAAATTTCACGATACCAAGCCGGGTTCAGGGAAGGCTTCAGGACGACGGACAATCTATTTGTCCTGAGAACTGCAATTAACAGATGTTTGAGTGTCAAACGAGGCAGGTTACACTGTACTTTTATAGATCTGAAAAAAGCATTTGACTCTGTTGAACGCAATGCCCTATGGCAGAAATTATGGCAACTAGGAGTATCGGGAACGATGATTAGGGCGCTAATGGGAATTTATAAAAAAGTGGAGTTCTGTGTTAAATATGGGAAGGACCAAGTTTTAGAAAATATAAAGGCAGTTAAGGGTGTAAAACAGGGATGCGTATTGTCACCACTGTTATTTAACTTATTTATAGACGATGTAGCTTTGATGCTGGAAGTAGAGGGGATCGATGATCCAACGATGGGTGGGCGAAGTATTCCGGTTCTAATGTATGCAGACGACTTATGCCTCTTTTCCACAAACATAGATGGCATGCAGAAGGGTTTAGATTTACTATCGACATACTGTACGACCTGGGGACTTACTGTTAACGTTACTTACTTACTTACTCACTGGCACTATCGAACCCGTAGGTTCATGGCCGCGCGGACATAAGCTTTCCATACATCCCTATCCTGAGCCAATGCTTTCAAATCATTCCATGTATAATCTACTTCCCTCAAATCATAGTTAATGTTGTTCTCCCACCTCATTCTTGGTCTACCAACTGGGCGTTTTCCTTCTGGCTTTCCTACAAGAAGTTTCCATGCACGTCTTTCATTCCCCATACGTGCAACATGTCCTGCCCATCGCAGTCTACGGGACTTAACTGTTCTTATTATATCTGTCTTCCTATAAAGACCATGTAGTTCATTGTTATGTAGTCTTCTCCATTTACCTGTCTGTTCATCTCTCTTTGGTCCAAAAATCTTCCTAAGAACTTTATTCTCAAATATTCGTAATCTCCTTTCCTCCCTTAATGTAAGAGTCCATGTTTCGCACCCATATAATATAACTGGTAGAATAATAGTTTTATATATTTTCAGCTTAACGTTTTTTGAAAGGAGTTGGGACATCAAAAGTCTCTGCAATGCATAATAGCACGCATTTCCAGAATTGAGCCTATGTTTAATTTCTTTGTGCATCTCATTCCTATTTGTGATTATTGTTCCTAGGTATTTGAATTCAGCCACTTCCTCAAAATTTTCCTCATTTGTCATTAGCTGTCCATTTCCATTATATACTGAATTTCTACGTGTGACCATATATTTAGTTTTACTGATATTTACTTCCAGTCCTAATTTCTTAGTGTTGCTCAATAGTGTGTGCGTGTTGTCCTTTAGTATCTCCTCGCTATCGGCCAGTAGTACTACATCATCAGCATAAACTAACAGCTTATTAATACCATTGAGTTGTAAGCCTTCCTCATTCTCTAAAGATTTAATAGCATGATCTAGTACAAAATTAAATAGTAGAGGAGATAGTGCATCTCCTTGCTTCAACCCATTCTGGATTTCAAAAGTGTCTGAAAACTGTTTGTCTACACGCACCCTATTTGAGCCATTTAGACACATTCGTATAAGTCTAACTAACTTTTTAGGAATTCCGAACTCCAGCAGGATACTATATAACTTCTCCCTCTTAATTGAATCATATGCTTTTTGAAGTCTACATATAGTTGATGTACAGTACCATTATATTCCCATTTCTTTTCTAAAATCTGTCTTATACTAAAAATCTGATCTGTTGTAGACCTGTTTCTTCTAAATGCACATTGGTGATCTCCTAGAATGGCATCAATATAGGGAGTAAGTCTGCTTACTAATATATTTGTTAGAATTTTGTACGAAGTTGAAAGTAATGAGATGCCCCTGTAGTTGTTGCAATCAGTTTTATCTCCTTTCTTATAAATTGGTACGATAATTGATTCCTTCCATTCATCTGTTAATGTTAGCAAAACTAAAGCCATGGCTTTTAAAAACGGGTCGGTATACAGCGGGAGGGAAAGGTAGACATACCGTGGTGAGAATTTAGAAAATGTTAAAAACTTTGTCTACTTGGGGATGACTTTGACAATGAATGGAAAATGAACGAGACACATCGAGAATGCAACAATGAGAGCTAGGAGCCGGACAAGCGAAATGCTTACTAATATGTCAAAATTGCGAAACATACCGATGCGTACACTAGAACAGGTTTATTCTTCGACTGTGAGAGCGACCATGCTGTATGGCTCAGAATTATGGGGTTGGGAACGAACGGGGACACTAGCTAAAATTCAATCTATGTTTCTTAAGAAAGCGATGAGATTAGCAACGGGGACTTCAAATTGTGGCATACTGAAAGAATTCGGTACATTTTCGGACACAATAAGGGGCAAAATTATGGCTATTAAGTATTGGTTGGACATAATAAACGGGAATCAGGACTCGCTTAGAGTAGAGTGCTACAATGAACAGAAAAGGCAGTGTGTTTCGGGAGATTGGGTAATAGGTGTAGAAAGGGGATTGAAGGGCATAGGGATTGGTTGGGTATGGGAGAGGAGTACGCGGAATATTATAAATGTTTGGAGGCCAGTTAAGAAGAGACTAATCGATATAGACAGGCAGTATATAGAAGCAGAGTGTAGCCAGAAAATATCGCCCACCCTGCAGACGGAACTGAAACTTTCGTGGGGAAGGGAGAAATATATTGACTCTTTGGATGGAGATGATAGAAGTGCTATTGCATGATTTCATTTGGGGGGATGGATGGCGCATAATTTAAGAAATGATGAAGGCATTAAACCATGCCCACTATGCGATGACCATGAAAACTGGCAGCATATTATAGCATTCTGTAGAGAGATAGAACTTAGATTACAGATGCTGCCGGAGAGATTTCTCAGGTCGGATCGAGGGAGAGTGGCGTTTTGGGATCTTTTAGGACGGATCGTGAGTGAATCAAAAACATGCAAATTTTTGGGTACAGTAAGAAAATTGAGATATAAAAAATTGTAGATTAACGATATATGTATTAACAATAAGAAGAATCTCAATATGGTCTTTGTTTTCGATCTTTAATTATGTTATATAATAAGTAGGTCTGATAAGTTGAATAGTCTGATAGTGTATTTGATGCCTGCAGGACGGGGGGCGGGGGGTATGAGCGTGCGGTGTGTATATGTGTGGGGGTGTGTGGGTGTATGTGTGTGTTTCTTTTCTAATTTGTTTTCTAGCATTTTTTTAAATATTAATGTACGGAATGTGGATGAGTGTAGATATGTATTATTGTGATGTAGTGTAGACATAGATTTTACATATATGTAGCCTGTTATTGTTTTTTTTGATACAGGTGTATTTGTAGGTATTTGTTTATATTATGATTAGTTTTATTTTTTATTCATGGAAAAATAATGCACGTACGGCCAAGCAGGCATGTGCGCAATGTAAATGCATATATATAAATATATATATGGAGTCCAGCGCTGTGGTCTCGAGGTAGTCCCTTGGACTTAACCGGGAGGACTGTCTAGCAGATCCACCGATCTTTCCCCCAGTGCACCAGCTGGGGACGTGTTTGGTTGCTGAAGTGGGTCCAGCCTGAGCATTAGTACGTCAGGTCGCTCAACTCCTGACGACCTCACAGATTGTCATTGGGTCACTCGGTTCCAGAGTCGGCGCTAAGTCCCAAAAGTCATAAAAAGGCCGCGCTTCCTCCTTTCTCGAGCTTATCGACCTGGTGGTAATTCCCAGCATTACGCCCGGTATTGTCCCAACCAGCCCGTTCGCAAGACTAAGCCTAGTCGTGCCGCTGCTGTGAGTCAGCCCACTGAGCAATGTAGGCATCCAGGGAGCTCATCGCCCATGGTGCCCCCACAAAGGTCCTCTGGATTAACCAAGAGAAGGGACCTTCTGATCTCCACAATCTCCCACCGCCTCGCCACGACGGCCGCTGCTCCCGCTGTGGGCCGGGACATTTGAGCTTTAGTACAACAGGGCGCTCGTCTCCTGTTGACCCCACTTATGGTCCGAGAGTCCATCGGACTTGGAAGGGAGGACTGACTAGGAGATCCACCGACCTTTTCCCCACTACGCCACCGAGGGGACGCGTTTTGCTGCTGGAGTGGGCGCAGCACGAGCTATATAGTACGTCAGGTCGCTCGAGTCCTGACGACCCCACAAATGGCCCTCGGGTCCGGTCTGGACCTAGCCGGGAGGAATGCAAGCAAACCACCGACCGTTCCCCTATCCGCCACCCGGGGACGCGCCCTGTTGCTGTTGTGAGCACAGCTGGGGCCCGACGGACCCCCAACTATGGATGGTATATATATATATATATATATATATATATATTATATATATATATATATATAATGCCAGTTTTTTAATCAAGATTGGTTACTGCCTTTATAGCATCCCGCATTGATCGCCATGTTTCTCTGTAATTTCATTTATTCTCACCAATTGCCCTGTCGAGCATAGCCATTCTAATTCTTTCTCACCATTACATTGCAGGTCTTCTCTTCTCCCTATGTTCCCTGGATTATCTTTTGATCCCCTTCCAAGCCTGGACTAGCGGTTATGTTTCTTTCTCTAGTCCCTAGGGTCGCGGGTTCTAATCGGGCCGGGGTAGATGGATTTTTAGGATTGAATAATGCAAGCAAAAAGTCCTCCGGGAGGGACTTTAAGCCGAGTCTAATGATCTTCAGCCTCATAGAAAAACCTGAAGCCTGCATAAAAGGCTTCTAAACAAAATTTGCCGACCTTCATCATCAAGAAATGCAGCGAGTTTCACTCGACCTGCGGCCGATAGCGGGAAAAGTGTCTGCAAGCATTGAGTCACTAACACGCGCTGGCCAAGTTAGTGGCCGCAAGTCGAGTGAAACTCACTGTATATTAGTTGCCTACTAGACGTCTGATTGGATCGGTATGCTGGTCACAAGTCATTCATGACATCTGTAGGCAAATAAGCGTTAATCCTCACTAGGGGGAGCACCCATGTTCCGAGAGGGAATGAATCAGTGAATGGACCTAATTTACTGCATGGACATAGGTCCCATATGTTTCGGCAGACATTCCAAGAAAATATGAAAATAACTAAAGTAACCAACTCACTGGCTCTATCGAATCCGTAGGGTCATGGCCGCGCGGACATAAGCGCTCCATACATCCCTATCCTGAGCCAATATTTTCCAATCATATCCTGTATAATCTATTTCCCTCAAATCACGGATAATGATATTCTCCCACTTCATTCTTGGTCTATCAACTGGGCGTTTCCCTCTAGTTTTCCTACAAGAAGCTTCCATGCACCTCTTTCATCCCCCATATGTGCTACATGTACTGCCCATCGCAGTCTACGAAACTTAACTCTGCTTATTACATCTGGCTTCCTATACATACCATGTAGCTCACTATTATGTAGTTTTCTCTACTTACCTGTCCGTTCATCTCTTTTTGGCCCAAAAATGTTCCAAGGAACTTTATTCTCAAATACTCGTAATCTTCTTTCCTCCCTTAAAGGAAGAGTCCATGTTTCGCATCCATATAATATAATTGGGAGAATAACTGTTTTATATATTTTCAGATTAACGTTTTTTGGAGAAGTTGGGATGACAAGAGTCCCTGTAATACATAACAGCCTGCATTTCCAGAATTAAGTCTGTGTTTAATTTCTTTGTGCATTGAAAAATTGTAAAATTTTACTTGTCGGCCATTTTATAATATAGAGATGGTGCCTCTTCATTACATGTGTCGGATCTTGAAATATTTTTTTTCGGTAAAACAGCATCTAATAACAGGTTGGAAGGTGTGCGGCAGTAAGCTTCTTTACCGTGACAGAGAGGGGGGGAGACTCTTATGACGTTTGCAGAAGAACCCTAACAGATTATTTCAAACTCTCAAGTTCTCTCCGTGCAACAGTGACTTTAACACTTCCTTCTAATATTTTCAACTGACCTCTTTTTAGACTCCAGAATTTTCTCATTCTGTATGTTGAGTTGTTGAAATTGTACTGAAAGCCAAACCATCTTAAAAATACCTGAGGGGACTAATATATAGGCTCAGGCCTTCACGGCCGGAGTTAGTATGATGATCTTGAAGATTTCCGGGCTATTGGTCGAGGTCTTGAGGCTTGAGGATGCCGGACGCAGTCTCTAGTGAAACCTCGGTCAACTACAAGCCTGAACACCACGGCCAAAAGCCCGGAAATTTTCTTCAAGACCTCAGAGGACCATTCAGACAAAACACTTTCTAAAAATTACAAAATATGGTAGATGCAGTTTTTAGGGAGACGAACAGCAAGAACTTTTATAAGTGCTGAGGGTAACAATAAGAAATTGGGACTGGAAGTAAACATCAAAATAACTAAAAATATGGCCACACGTAGAAATACATTGTATAATGGAAATGGATAGTTAATGACAAAATGAGGAAAATTTGGAGGAAGTGGCTGAATTAAAAAATCTACGAACAATAATTACAAATAGGAATGAGATGCACAAAGAAATTAAACATAGGCTCAATTCTGGAAATGCGTGCTATTATGCGTTACAAGGACTTTTGTCATCCGAACTCATTTAAAAAACGCTAAAGTGGAAATATGTAAAATTGTTATTCTCCAGGTTATATTATTTGGATGTGAAACATGGACTCTCACTTCAAGGCAGTATTTGAGAATAAAGATTTTAGGAACATTTTTGGACCAAAGAGAGAAGAACAGACCGGCGAGTGGAGAAGACTACTTAACAGTGAACTACACGATTTTTTATGCAAAACCAGATATAATAAGAACAGTTAAGGCTCGTAGACTGCGATAGCCAGAAGATGTGGCTCGAATGGTGAATGAAAGAAGGACATGAAATCTCCTTGTAGGAAAACAAGAGGCAAAGTCCCCAACAGCTAAACACATAGAATAATGAGGTGACAGAATAATATTAACCACGATTTGGATTATTCAAGGAATGACTGGAAAACATTGGCTGAGGATAGGGATGTAATGAGAGCTTATGTACGCACGGCCCTGAACTTACGGGTTGTATAGCACCTATAAGTGTGTGTGTGTATATATATATTACATTGCAGATTTTCGCCGATATAAGTATGAATAAGAAAGTTTTCTTGGGTTTTCCGCGTCTTGGATTCAAGTTCGGCTCCTGGCCACTGACTCCACTGACGTAGATAATGTCATGTGGGATCATGCCGAAATGTCGGAATCAGTGGCCAGGGGCCGAAATTGAATCCAAGACGCGGAAAACCCAAGAAAACTTTCTTATTCACATATATATATATATATATATATATGCTACTAGGTGGCAGTGAAGACCGAGTTCTCGCGACATCTAGTAATATTGGAGAATATTATATATATATATATATATATATCCACCCCTGTGGTCTCGAGGTAGCGTGCTGCCTTGTCACGCAGTGGGCCCGGGTTCGATCCCCGGTCGGGGCAGTTTTTCTGGGTGAGGTTTTTATCGGGGTTTTTCCTCACCTGTAAGACAAATGTCAGGAAAACTTTAAGGCCCAAACGGTCCCCGAAATCACATGGCCATCATCATCATCCTTATCATTATCATTATCATCACTATCATCCTTCACCGGTGTGGAAAGCAACGGGAAGCTACCACACCTACACAATTCCCTAGTAAAGCTGCAAGCATAGCATGAAAGTGCTGTGATTGCAGCGAAGGACCTGCCTTCGGGCAGAATTACTATGGATGGATATATATATATATATATATATATATATATATTAAGAAAAATAAGTGTTTGAATTGGATTCGCCTGGTGGTGTAATGGATAACACGCTGGGGTACCGACCCACAGTTTTGGGTTCAAATCCCGTCCAGGAATTTATTTTTCTTATCATGTCATATATATATAAACGAATGTATGTTTGTCTGTTTATCTTTTATAGACTTCTAAACCGTTCAACCGATCTTCGTGAAAATTTGTAAATACAGGTGTTCAGATGCGGCGAGTGTTTAGGTGTTACGTATTATGTTCTAAAATTATTAGGTTTAGGAGTTCACCTGAAACGAAAATTTGAATCTTACTAGCGATCGCAATTTTCGATGTTTCACAACAAAACTCGGCATATCCTATTAAAATAAACCGAGATATGAATTATTTTTAAAAAATCAGCAAAATCCGACAGTTAGAAGTGGAGGTTAACCTGCAATTTTAAATAAAAATTTTACTCTAGCATTACCATGTTTAATGTATACCATATATTAATTAACCCTCAATATTTAATCCATTTAGGCGTAGCAGCGCACGTCGCGTATCAGCTAGTTACGTATAAGAACAAAGTGTGCTAATTATGGTCTCTACTTAATGATTCGTTACCTACTGTAGTTAGAAGTCACACGTGAGGCTTAAAATAACATTCGAGATATCAGAATGCGTGACGTTGGTTTAGCTCTCCAGTGCGTGTCAGATAGTTCTGCGGTCTGATCATTCTTTACAATACAATTGTACCAACTCCTTTTTCTGATGATGAAAATTCTCCATCTCGCTACTTTCTTACAAACATTTATTTTATTTCTCTCCCACAACCTGTGCCATTTAGTTCCCTGTCAACACTGATTTTCCGATCCCGAAAGAGATTGCATTGCTTGTAACGAGGCAGTTGATTTATGATCGGGGCAAGAGGTACTGTACTAGGATTCTTAACTAAATTTTGGAATTCCTAAGATTTGGACAGGGTGATCTTTCTAAAATTGCCATCGCTACCAATAGAGGATAAATTTCAATTTTAGGAAACCATCTTTACAACATTTGTACTTTATAGAATATATTTCAATTACAATTTGAACTTTTTTATGTATTTACAAAATGTATCTCATCAATTTAGAAAATTAATTGTCTGCATCACTTTGTTCTTATGCAAATCCTCTAATGAGGAATATTTTATATAGTGGAACGGAATTTATTGCCATTTTTAAAAAGAAGAAAGAAACATTGGCCGGGCCTGCTTGGACGTAGGTGTATTATTTTTCCATGAATTAAACATACAAATAATCATAATATAAATAAATACCTTAATGGTTACACACTTACATAAAAATGTATCAAAAGAATGAACATACACAAGGGTCATTCCATAAGTCATGGCAACTATTTTTTATCAGCCAATAAATCTGCAGGAAACAAAACTCAATATATACAAGTGAGAATCCCTGGAATGGTGGTACTAAAGTGGAATCTAGATACAGCAGCATATGGGCAAAGGACATTGAAAGATGCGTAAACAGAAATCATTGTTTTACCCAGAGCTAACACCCTTCAAAATAGTCCTCCAAGTTCGATACACATTTTTGCCAATGATGAGGAAGGTGTTGAATACCATCAGCTGTTTGTGATGTGTCTATGGGCACCATTCTTCGATGAAATACTGTTAAGATATCCTTCCTGTTTGTAAACTGCTGCACATGCAGCAGCATTTTCAATTGTTATTTTGAAAGGCGTTAGCTCTGGGTTATATGCATATTACATTTTTCTTCACATGTAATAGAAGCAAAACAGTGATTTCTATTTACTCATTTTTTAATGTCCTTTACCCATATGCTGCTGTATCTGCATTCCACTTTTGTACCACCATTGTCAAAGACATTCCAGGGATTCTCACTTGTATATACTGAATTTTGTCTCTCGCAGCTTTATTGGCTGATAAAAAATAGTTGTCATGACTTATGGAATGACCCTCGTGTATATATATATATATATATATATATATATATATATATATATCATCTACGTCTACACTACATACACAATAATACACTTCTGCACTCATACATGAAAAGACCACGTGTATAGATATAAAAAGTCTCATTTTGTAACTTAATAATACTTGTTACAAAAAAATTTGAAAAAAAAACACAAACTTATACCCATAACGCGCGCGCTCAAAACCCTTCCCTACAGACATCAAATGCACTATCAGGCTATTTAACTTATTAAGACTATCTACTTATTTTCCCTCCATGGTATCTTTAACTTGTCGTGGCGGAGTGGCTTGCGTGCTTAAATGATCCTGAGAGCTATGCCGGCAGTAGCATTGCTGCCGATAGGGTTGCCCATGCCGGACTGGTCGAAGGTGATAAGCCAGACGAAAAAAGTACCTTGGTCGAAGGAGTGACGATCTTTCACCGTAAAAATACAACCGTCAAGAAATGCGGACATGGGTTCAACTGGGGTAAAATTTTCAGGAGGTCAAATAGTCCCCCATTCGGTTCTCCGGGCGGGAACTACTTCAGGGAACCAATGTCATAGGCTCAAACACAGGGACATGTTCCTAGGAACATGGAATGTTAGGTCTTTATACAATAGCGGGGCACTAGAGATATTAACGCGGGAATTAGATAAATCGCCCTTGGATATAGTCGCTTTACAGGAAGTTAGGTGGCCAGGAGAAGGTAGTCAGGAATCAGAAAGTTTTGCATTATGCTACGGGGGTGCAGAAAGACCTGAATTTGGAACGAGTTTTTTAGTCAGAAGGAGGATCCTGTCCGCTATCCGAGATATTAAGTTTGTTAGTGACAGGATATTGAACCGAAAGTGTGTTTTTGGCTCATTAATGTAACGTCGTTCTCCTCCCTAGACTGGAATATTTATGAACTATGCCAATATCCCTTTCTCCTTGTATTTACCCCTCTCTCTACTCTTTACCCTTCCCGCTGCGCAATGTCTACGGCGCATCTCCCCTCTACCTCGGAACCTTCATATACGTGGTGCACTGGCAGAACGTTATCATTCAATCATTCAAGCGTTCATCGTTTAGTTCTTTGAGCAGATTCAAAGTTTGAATCAGCATCCAGTCCGCGATGCGAATGAAGCTCTAATGGACAAGCTGGTCTGAAGCCGAGAAGCGGTGTAGTTTAGTTGGTCCGGCAGACCAGGGAAGAAGTGGTCCCTGATTCGGACGCAAGTATGAGTGTAGCGTGAGGTATGGTGTGGATTTTTCTATTGTAAGAATATCGTTATTTATTTGTTTATATTTTGTTTTTTCTCTGAATGATCGAAGTCTCTTTGTTAATTTGTTTTTAATTCAGACAACTTGTTTCTATTAAAGGTCATCTTTTATTTATCTGCTGCTTTATTGATGTGCACGTAGTTGTTTTCAATCCTATATGGAAATTCACTCACGTAGGAAATTATTTCCAGCTCCCTTGCTATTATGCTGTTTAGCTTTCTGGAATGACAATTATTATCCTTTTCACTCACTCTATGTATTTGAGAATCATTATTTATTTATGTCAATAAATCTGAGAAAGAAAGATGAATCGATTGCTGCCTTCTATGGGCCCAAGGCAAACAACTTCGTGATTGATAACCTTGCAGGAAAGCAGATCCACGTTAATAGAGACAGCAGTAACAAAACCCGATCCCGGATTTATGGTAGTAGTAGCGTGGTTAATAAAAGACCACAAATGATAGCAGAAGCGTGGTTACTAACCCGCACAAATGGTTGCGCAGTAGCGTGGTTTGGGGTATTCTCCCTCACCCCGCCCGCACAAATGGTAGTAATAGCGTGGTTTTTAAACCCCCACAATATCATACATAATTCTAAAGGAAACGACATGATTTTATAATTGTAAATGCACATGATCCCACAGAAGATAAAGATGACAAGATCAAGGATGAATTCTATGAAGAATCAGAATGCTTATTTGATAGCCTTCCACGATATCATATGAAAATTTGTCTTAGGGGATTTTAATGCAAAAGTGGGGCGGGAAGATATATTCAAACTAACAATAGGCAAATTCAGTCTTCATGAAGATGGTAACGATAACGGGATTAGATTAGTCACCTTTGCCACATCAAAGAATCTCATTGTTAAGAGCACAGCATTTCAGCATAAGGATATTCATAAATACACCTGGACGTCTCCAGATGGAGAAACTCGGAACCAGATAGATCATGCATTGGTGGACAAACGCTGGCACAGTAGCATCATCGATGTTAGATCAGTTAGAGGGACAGACTGCAATTCGGATCATCATCAGGTCATGGTGAAAATCAGACAACGCCTATCGCCTATGAGAGGAACAAACGCTAAAGATGATTCTGAAAAAATTGAATTAAAAAACTTGAAAATGATGAAATGCGGCAAGAATACCAAATCAAAATTGCTAATAGATTTGAAGTACTGGAATCTTCAGATGACAATGTGGCAAACGAAGAAGAAATTGATATAAATAAAGAATGGGAGGCTATAAGAGATACTATAAATTGTCAGCATCAGAAAACACTAGTTATTTAAAAAAGAGGAAAAACAAGAAATGGTTTGATGAAGAATGTTCCGACATTGTAAAGAAAAGAAAGCTAGCAAAACTGAAAATGTTACACGAGCCAAATGATGTACATTTAGAGCAATTGGGTAGTATTAGACGGGAAACCACCAAACTACTAAAGAGTAAAAAGAGGGAATATCTGAGAGAGAATTATGTCAGGGAATCAGGATAGAGATGAAAGAGTTTCAGGCTAGAACAAACATAATTCGGAATGAAAATGGGGATATGATTGCAGATTCCGGGAGTATATTAAATAGATGGAAAAGTTACTTTAATCAGTTATTAAATGTACATACAGAACGGGACATTGAGGAGGATAATTTACAGACAGCAGAAATGCTAGTCGCAGAACCAAGTGCATTAGAGGTTGAAATGGCGATAGAAAAATTGAAGATATATAAAGCAACAGGTTCAGATGAGATCCCAGCAGAACTGATAAAGTCAGGGGGAGAAACATTGATGGACAAAATACGCCGGTTGCTTAGTATGATTTGGAAAAAAGAAGCTCTTCCAGATGAATGGAAAGAATCGAATATCGTACCAATTTATAAGAAAGGAGATAAAACTGATTGCAACAACTACAGGGGCATCTCATTACTTTCAACTGCGTACAAAATTCTAACAGATATATTAGTAAGCAGACTTACTCCCTATATTGATGACATTGTAGGAGATCATCAATGTGCATGTAGTAGAAACAGGTCTACAACAGAACAGATTTTTAGTATAAGACAGATTTTAGAAAAGAAATGGGAATATAATGGTACTGTACATCAACTATATGTAGACTTTAAAAAAGCATATGATTCAATTAAGAGGGAGAAGTTATATAGTATCCTGCTGGAGTTCGGAATTCCTAAAAGTTAGTTAGACTTATACGAATGTGTCTAAATGGCACAAAGAGTAGGGTGCGTGTAGGCAAACAGTTTTCGGACACCTTTGAAATCCAGAATGGGTTGAAGCAAGGAGATGCACTATCTCCTCTACTATTTAATTTTGTACTAGAGCATGCCATTAAATCTTTAGAGGATGAGGAAGGCCTACAACTCAATGGTATTAATAAGCTGTTAGTTTATGCTGATGATGTAGTACTATTGGCCGATAGCGAGGAGATACTAAAGGACAACACGCACACACTATTGAGTAACACTAAGGAATTAGGACTGGAAGTAAATATCAATAAAACTAAATATATGGTTACACGTAGAAATGCATTATATAATGGAAATGGACAGCTAATGACAAATGAGGGAAATTTTGAGGAAGTGGCTGAATTCAAATACCTAGGAACAATAATCACAAATAGGAATGAGATGCACAAAGAAATTAAACATAGGCTCAATTCTGGAAATGCGTGCTATTATGCATTGCAGAGACTTTTGATGTCCCAACTCCTTTCAAAAAACGTTTAAACTGAAAATATATAAAACTATTATTCTACCAGTTATATTATATGGGTGCGAAACATGGACTCTTACTTTAAGGGAGGAAAGGAGATTACGAGTATTTGAGAATAAAGTTCTTAGGAAAATTTTTGGACCAAAGAGAGATGAACAGACAGGTGAATGGAGAAGACTACATAACAATGAACTACATGGTCTTTATAGGAAGCCAGATATAATAAAAACAGTTAAGTCTCATAGACTGCGATGGGCAGGACATGTTGCACGTATGGGGAATGAAAGACGTGCATGGAAGCTGATTGTAGGGAAGCCAGAGGGAAAACGCCCAGTTGGTAGACCAAGAATCAGGTGGGAGAACAACATTAACTATGATTTGAGGGAAGTAGATTATACATGGAATTATTGGAAAGCATTAGCTCAGGATAGGGATGTATGGAGAGCTTATGTTCGCGCGGCCATGAACCTACGGGTTGGATAGTGCCAGTGAGTAAGTGAGTAAGTAAGTAAGTAAGACTACTTATTTTATTGCATAATATAATTGAAGATCGAAAACAAATTCAATATTGATATTCTTATTGTTGATAATACATATATCCTTATTGGCCTTCAATTTTTCTATCCCTCAATTCCCTTGCTGTACACAAAAATTTGCATGTTTTCACTTCACTTTCGATCTGTCCTAAAAGATCCCAGCACACCACTCTCCCACGATCCGACCTGAGAAATCTCTTCTGCAGATGCGAGGCAGTGAAATTACTGCTGCTTTGGGAACGCCTTCGTGATACACTAACCCGCTGTACAAAGAAGCTAGACACGTTGCCGCTTGTCACGGCGATAGCTGCAAACTAATTTTCATTTTTACACGTATTAATAGAACCTCTCTTGACAGTTAACAACTTCAAATATCTGGGACTGCCGTTGCAAACCACTGCCAGGTCATTTAGAATACACATAAAATCCCGTGCAGCAGCTGCCACAAAAGCCATGTTGGATATCAAAGCAATATCCAGACTGTCACTAAAAACGGTCAAGGCCTTGTTCAACGCAAAAATAGTTCCCATCGCAACCCATGGATTAGACCTTATTTGGGAGAAGCTGAGTCTAAGGGATCTAATGACTTTGGAAGCAGTCAAATCACGATTCTTGAAAGCCGCTCTAGGTGTCTCAAAACACACAAAGTCGAGGCTAGCATATGAACTCGCCAAGGAACCCTTCTACACAGAAGAACTGACTGCGTATGAGGCTACCATCCACAGACAGCTCAAATAAACTACTTGAGGAAAGGGAGAAGAAGAGACAAGAGATATGGCTGGACTTTTATACAACATAAGCCATGACAAACAGATCCTGGACCAACACCAATCAAGAACTCCGACACCTGGTGAACTCAATAGCAGTGCATGGATACCACCACAAGATATGCAAGACCAAGTGTTTTCACGATCCCGGGAAAAAACTGTGTGCGTGCACTGTGCGAGAAACCATGCGACCGTTACCATGTAACCACCTACAAAAAACGAGGGATATCCCTGGTAGAATTCTGCAAATAACAATCTATGTGAATCAAATTAATGACAAAACTTATGTAACATATATTTTCTGCACAACTTGTGCGCATTTATTCAATTACTATTTTTACACGCTTTAAATTAGCTTGACCTGTATCTATGTAACGGAATCTTTCAATGCGATTTTCACCCACTTAAAATCATTGGATCGACTTGAAACTTTGTACATTTGTTAAGGACCAATGACAATACAATAACTTCATTTTTTTCTAAAATCCTGGCCAGAATCATCAGAAAAAAAGTGTCTGTGTAATTATGTAACGGGATCTTTCAACACGATTTTCACCCACTTCAAAACATTGGATCGTCTTGAAACTTTGTATATTTGTGAAGGACCAATGACAATAGAATAATTTCATAATGTTTTTCTAAAATCATGGCCAGAATCATCAGAAAATCAAAAAAAAAAGTGTCTGTGTAATTATGTAACGGACTCTTTCAACACGATTTTCGCCTACTTAAAATCATTCGATCGACTTGAAAATGCGTATACTTGTAAAGGACCAATGACAATACAATAATTTCATAAATTTTTCTAAAATCCTTGCCAGAATCAGCAGAAAATAAAAATAATAAAAACCGGAATAATAGGTTGCGGACTTATCAACTTCATACTCAATCCTTGTAAAGTTCAGTTGGTAGAGCGGTGGACTGCAGTGGTATATAATTTCAGTAATCCATAGGTCGCTGGTTCAAATCCGGCCCGAAGGATTTTTTTAGAAGAGTATTACTTTTAGCTCATACTACAATATTATCAAGTTTAAAGATATTTGCATTTTTATCTTATTCTGTAAAATATTAAAACTAAAAAATAAATAATAGTTTAAAATAAATAATAGTTTAAAAAACTAAAACAACACGCTTTATTAGAAAACCAAACTAAAAAATAAAAAATAAATAATAGTTTTAAAAAACTAAAACAACACGCTTTATTAGAAAACCGAACTAAAAAATTAAAAATAATTTTAATTTCCAACACGCTTGGGATAAAATTAAAGTGGTCAACAAAATCTCCAACACATTTAGAATAAAACTAAAGTTATCTACAAAAAAAAAATTTACCATCAAAAGCGTGGGGTGCTTTTTATGGTTTTTACATTTTCTTCTTAGAGACTTTACTTTTACCATTATCTGTTTATTATCAAATATATTAATTGATACAGAACATCCCACGCTTTTGATGGTAAAATTATTTTCTATTCGTTGATAACTCTAGTTTTATTCTAAATGTATTGGAGATTATTTTTTTGTTGACCACATTAATTTTATCCCAAGAGGGTTGGAAATTAAAATTAGTTTTCTTTTTTTAGTTGGGATTTCTAATAAAGCGTGTTGTTTTAGTTTTTTTAAAACTATTATTTATTATCAGAGTTACTTGATCGTAACAAACATCACGAACTATGTGTTACAATCTAATTTGAAACAATTTTCGAATTTAAACGTTATTTTTTGTCAGATAAGTAGACACCCTCTATAAAACTGCTATTCTTCCAGTTATATTATTCTGATGGAATGTTACTTAAAGGGAGGAGAAAATATTACAAGTACTTGAGAATAATGTTCTTTGGGAAACTTTTGGATTAAAGAGAGATGAATATCTGGTGAATTCGACGACATAACAGTGAGCTACAAGATTTTTATGGGAAACCAGATGTAATAAGAACAGTTAAGTCTCGTAGATTGCTATGAGCAGGACATGTGGCACGAATGGGGAATGAAAGAGCGGCATGCAAACTTGTAGAAACACCGACGGAAAAGGCACAGTAGGCAGCCTAAGAATGAGGTGGGTGAATAATATTAACCATGATTTGAGGGAAGTAGATTATACAGTGGATGAATGGAAAACATTAGCTCAGGGTAGGGATGTGTGGAGAGTTTATGTCCGCGCTGCTATCAACCTACGGATTTGATAGTGCCATTGAGTTTCTTACTTATACTGCCATGGACAGGTCATGAGGCACCAATAGGGAATTAAACTGGGACATGTACTTCAGTGTTATGAAGTCTTCTCCAATCACCAGTCTGTTGGTCTGCATTTGAAGCAAAAATCTTATATATATATTTTTTAAACAATGATGTAAATAGGACAAATGTAGTAAAAACTCGGTCATTAACGGCACTGTTCACTCTGCATGGGCAATAAAGTTAACACTAACTTGCCCATTTTATGAACCTAACTTGACCTATATAGTGGGCAAGTTTCAATTAACTTATTGCCCATCCAAAGTCAACAATATTGTTAATGACCGACCTTTTACGACATTTCCCGTATTTACTACATTGTGCGTCACATATCTTAATTTATATATATATATATATATATATATATATATATATATAAAATTATTCTTTACGTGTGTTTGTTACTGAACTCCTCCTAAACGATGGACCGATTTTGATGAAATTTTGTGTGTGTATCTGATTGGGTCCCCCGATGGTTTAGTTTCACAATTGGACCCTCCAAAACCATTAGGTGTAGGAGTACGCCTGAAGTGAAAATTTAAAAGTCTCTCTAGCGGTCACATTTTTCGATGTTTCCATTAAAATAAACTGAGATAAGTTTGTCAAAAATGAGCAAAATCGAACAATTATATGTGGAGGTTTACTTGATATCCCAAATTAAAAAATGAGTAAACGATTGGACCTATTTTGTTAAATGTTTTTGTGTATGTTTGAGTGGGTCCCTGAATGGTTTAGATTCACAATTGGACTCGGTAGATGGCGCTGCGATCGGGCTATAACATATTTTTAAAGTCAGATGTGTAGTCACCTCTATTATCGACATATTACGCTCGACTATAATGTGACATCATCATGCACGCTTCTAGAGTCACAACAGATGGCAGTGAGGAGTTTTCTTGCGAACGTATTAATAAGTGAATTTTATGGTAAAAAGTAACATATTTTTATAATCCGGCCATGATACGAGAATTGAACGCGCGGGCAGGACATCGTCTGCCGAGTCCTCTAGTGTATATATATATATTTTTTTTTTTCAATCGTGGAATGGAATAGAGCACTAACGGCCAATAAGGAGTTACGAAGAGAATCTGCAAGAGTATGTGTTACTTTTATTGGCATTCCTTCTCCTCCTCCATTACCACGCCTAAGTCACAATATATATTACCATCATCATTATCATTTATGCAAGTATTAGGTCATGTGGCCTGTTACGGTCCCAAAGAGGAATTTTCCACCTGGCGCTTTTTTCAACGTCCCAGCGATCTTTTGGCTTGGTGAGAGTAATGAAGCATGGCTTTTGGAATTCTGTTAGATGGTATTCGTTGAGGATGGACTTTACAGTTGTTCTGGTAGTTTTGTATATGATTTGATAATGGGTTCTATATTCAACTCTTCCATAATTTCAATATATATTAAACAAATAATAATAATAATATATTAATAATAATTTATCTAATAGAGTTCTGATTGAAACAGCATTTTTATGAAATAGATGAATGTGTTTAATTGTAGAGCTGACAGTAAACTATAATCTCACCACCACCTAAACGGTGTCACGTATCGCTTGATTTATTGCTCAGTATCCAATAAATCACAGGAAATTATTAAAACCGACACAATCCGCTGATCGTCCGTCAATATTTACATGTACTCTGTACAATTCTCACGTGCTGCCAAACTTAAACAAGGCATGTGAAATAATAAATTCAAGATATACATTCTGTCTGAAAGAGAAATAATTAACTAACAACTAACTAACTCACTAGTACCATAGAACTTGTAGGTTCATAGCCGTGCATAATTAACCTCTCCATACATCCTTATTCTGAGTAATATGTTTTTCAATCATCCCCTGCCTCAAATCATAGTTCATTTTATTCTCCCAATTCATTGTGGGCATACCTACTAGCCGCTTTACTTCTCGTTTCGTCAAGAAATGTCCCTGCCCTTCTTTCCTTCCCCATTTGCGTCATACGTGCTGCTCATCACAGTCTATGAGATTTAACTCTTTTTATTATATCTAGTTTTCTATAAAGATCATTAGCCCATTGTTATGTAGTCTTCTACATTTGTCTGTTCATCTTTCTTTGGTTCAAAAATTTTCCTAAGAACTTTATTCTCAAACACTCGTAATCATTTTCCTCTCTTAAAGTACAAGTCTATGTTTCGCTTTCATATTATACAATGGAAGAATAACGGTCTTCTTCTTCTTCACTTCCTGGATTAGGCATGGGTTGCCTGTTCCGTCTTCACTAACAGATCTAAGACCATCTCTGCTAAGGACGTCCTACGTATATCTCTTTCTTCCTCTCGGAAAATAATATAATAATAATAATAATAATAATAATAATAATAATAATAGCTTTATTTTACCTGGCAGAGTTAAGGCCTTAAGGCCTTGTCTACCACTCAACCAGGGTTTTAAAAAAATATAAAAAAATAGTCTTACATCTAAATTACAATGTGCTATGAATA
Source organism: Diploptera punctata (assembly GCA_030220185.1). Lineage (NCBI taxonomy): Eukaryota > Metazoa > Arthropoda > Insecta > Blattodea > Blaberidae > Diploptera > Diploptera punctata. The sequence continues at coordinate 124,442 of JASPKZ010004563.1, forward strand.
CAATACAATTAATATTTATAATGTAATTTGATTTACTCTAAATTTAACGAATTAAATATATAATATGTACAAGATATATAAAAAACGAGGAAAAGATTAATGACATAGTATAAAATTAAATAAGTAGAGAAAAAATAATTATTAGACAACAGGTAACTGTATAAGAGTGACTTAAAGGTGCCAAGTGTGCGACAACCCCTGATATCTTGAGGAAGGAGATTCCAGGAGTGGGCAGAGGCTACTGTGAAGGAAGTAGAATAGGAAGAAGTGCTATGAAGAGGAATTGTTAGCAGACTGCTATCTTGTGACCTAGTGTCAATATTGTGGTAAGAGGATAACTTCTCAAATCTGGACGCCAGGTAAGTAGGAATGTAAGAATTCAGATGCTTGAAAAATAGTGAAAGAGAGTGCAATTTACGTCTGTCAGTAAGATGGAGCCAAGAAAGGTTATTAAAGTGTTCGGAAATATGGTCATAACGGCGGATATTGAAAACGAATCGAACGCAAGCATTATGAACACGCTGCAGTCTCTGCGACAAGTCATAGTTTAGATCATTATATATAATGTCACAATAATCGAAGTGTGGTAACACAAGATTCTGCACAAGGATTTGTTTTAACGAAACTGGGAGAAAATTCTTAAAACGTCTAAGATAATGTAAGATGGAGAAAGTCTTTTTACATGTGTGTTTCATTTGTGTTTGCCAGGTTAAATTTGCGTCTAGATGTAGTCCAAGATCTATTACTGAAGAAGAATAAGGGATAATTATATTATTTATAGTAATGTTTGGAAGTGTAGATATGTCAAAGGTTATAAGCAAGATATTATTTCGTACATTCTCTTCCATTGTTTCTACACGTTCTTTCCATTGTTTCTTGTTATTAGATAGAGTAGATGTGTAGTTCTTCACGTTCCTTATCTGGTCCATTCTAGTGCATCCTTTTACTCTTCTTAAACATTTCAATTCGGCTGATTGGATTTTACTTTCTCGTTTGGTAGTGGTAACCCAAGATTCGCTCCCATATAAAAGAATAGGGACTCAGATTGTTTTATAAAATTTTAATTTTGTTTGTTTATCCAATGTTCTATTTATTGCACCACAAATAGCTTGGAATTGTTGAGTTTTATATTCAATATCTTCATCATATCCGTAGCTGATATCACATTCTAAATATTTAAAGTGGGATACTTGTTCAATCATTTCGTCTCTAATGATTATTTTTGCGCGCACTGTCTTTGTTCCACAAAATGCCACTACTTATGTTTTACTTACTGAAATTTTAAAATTATAATCGTTGTATATTGCATTTAGTTTATAAGCAGCCAATTGTAACAGATCTTCATCATGGTGTAGTAAGACTAAATCATCGGCGAAAATTAAGTTAATACTTGTGTTAATGTTCAATCTAAGGCCTTTGTCTATTATATTGTCAATAATAATAATAATAATAATAAATATTATTATTATTTATTTATTCTGGCAGAGTTACGACCATAAGACTTTTCTTCCACTCAATTTGAGAGTAGTGACTGCAAGGCGCGACAGGCCTAGAATGCCCTCTATCTACGAGTCGGCCACTGGCCTCACATCCATACGTGTTAATTACAGAGGTAGACTATCATCCAGCTGATGTAGGGTGAATTGTGGTGATGTCGGGTCCCCCAGTCATTATACCTGATTTTCTCATCCTGGAGCCGCTATACAAATGCCTCACGATGCAGGGTGGGCACCGATCCCATACTGGCCGAAATTCCATGAGAATATTTTTCTTCCTCCATGGAGATTCTAACTAGCGCAAGTCCCGTAGTTCTGAGCCAAGACATCTCGCCTTAACAAATCAGCTACGAACGGGACTTGACATATAATTACAACAAAATATATTTAGAAGAAACAAGTTAGTAAAAGAAGCTGTACTTGTAGATATGTCAGGTTGTCACATAAATAATGAAGTGTGTCTGAAGGTGTGGTTCATTGGCAGTTAAGATTTTTAAAATACATTACGTGAGAACGTACGCAGCAATGTAAACTCTCTGTACAAAATAATTACCAACAACAGTCAGTACCAAAATGAAAGCAGAAGATGATACTTAAATTATCGAAAGGCCTCCTACTGATTATTGAGGAGGACTGAGATATCAGGTACTGTTTTATATTTCTTAAAACTTTAACACTGGCAGCTTCTTACAAACGTACGTGCAGTCGATGTGGGTCTTTATTCTAAACAATTGGACAAGTTCATGGTATTTTGGGAGTCGTGGGTTCATGAACAACCACGACAAAAATTCTGTTTCGATTTATGCCCTATTTCTTGAGTGAAATTTCTTAAATAACGAAACTGTGAAAGTGGGTCTCAAATAATTTTTCGCATCAAAAAACCAGAGACTGGTACCGTCGCGGGTAATAATCATCTCTGACAGGTGGTACCAGATCTTAGAATCTGATGGTCTCTACATTGAAGGACTAGTTCAATTTCTTGTCAAAAAATCAAAATAGGCCTAAATGTTTTGTTTAAAAATGGGGATTCTATGTCATAGTACCAACTACATAAATTCAAATTAAAAACAGAAAAACACACAATTTAGTGTATGTCGATTTTCCAAAACAATGTAAGAAATGCCTAAAAATTCGGTGAGACGTTGAGCTCGAAGTAACCTAAAAGCACTATATTTGTAGTTTAAAATATATATTACTTATAGTTCAGACAGTGTAGCCAACTTATCACATACGCACGCTAACAAACAAGTGAAAGCTAAAGTAATCTAGTGTACTAACTCGCCCATTTTCTCACCCTAACTTGCCCAAACTAATACTCACTTTTCCATTTTCTCACCCTTACTTGCTCACTTATGTAGTTGGACTGCTGGGATAGAATCCCCTTATATGTGAGTAAACATGTTGTCAATTGTCTCTAGCGGGAACGTGTTATCACGTCAGTTGTTCTCTGATATGAAATTCACAAGTGGTACCCTGACATAGAATAGCAGAAAATACATTTGGCTAAAAGCCAGGATTATTATGTAATGTTTATATAACGTACACAATTCTTCTGTTTGTCACTGAACTCTTCCTAAACGACTGAACCGATTTTGATTAAATTTTGTGTTTGTGTCTGATTTGGTCCCTCGATGGTTTATAGATTCACAATTGGACCCTCTAATACCATTAGGTGTAGGAGTTCAGCTGAAGTGAAAATTTACAAATCGCTCTAGCAGTTACAAGTTTCTATGTTTCACAACGAAATTCAGTATATCCTATTAAAATAAACAGAGGTAGGTGTTATCAAAAAAAAATAAGCGAAATCCGACAATTAAGTGGAGGTTTACCTGAAATCCGAAATTAAAACTTACCTAAAGGACTGGACATATTTTGATTATTTTTATGAGATTTTTTGTGTGCTGTTGAGTGGGCCCGTCGATGGTTTAGATTCATAATTGAACCCTCTAAAACCATTTGCTGTAGGAGTTAATCTAAAATTAACATTTACAAATCGCTCTAGCGATCACAATTTTCGATGTTTCACAATGAAACCCAGTATATCCTATTGAAATAAACCGAGGTAGGTATTATCCAAAAATGAGCGAAATCCGTCAATTAGAAGTGGAGGTTTACCTAAAAACGAAATTAAAAAGCGACTAGTAACCAACATGTTTGGTTCGACTCAGCGTTTACCATACAATTTAATTAACCTTTAATATTTAATTTATTTAGGCGTAGCAGCTCACCCCGGGTATTAGCTATAAATGATAAGATTGCAATATAATAGTATATATTATTCAACTGTTTGTGTGTGAAACCAAAACAAAAGACATCACAAATCTAACTTCTCATTATACTATGTTGCTATCTTACGTTTTAGAAGATAAAAACCGTATGAGATAAAATATATTTCATGCCGGTGACCACGTGGTTATCTGTACCACGGTCATAACTTTTAAAGAACTGTTTAGTCACAGAAATTAAATACCTGCGATGCGTGAAGATATCCAGGCTGTTGTAGAGGAAGACAAACATTAAATGTGTTTTTATCAATTTCCATCTCAGTGAGTACACGCTTTACTGTTATTGATTCGTTGCACGTTAACATGCATTTAACTTCAAACACATCTCTACAGGTGATGAGAGGCCCTTGTGGTTGAGGGCACTGTGTAATGAGACTATATTATTATTGCGTATCAAGTTCAACCATTCACAATATAAAATAACGAAATCCTTCACGCAGGAACCGAGTGCAATAATCGAAATACTCAGCAAGTTGATATATGTTTCGATTTGCTGGTTCGCAGTATATCCATCCATCCATCCATAGTAATTCTGCCCGAGGGCAGGTTTTCACTGCAATCATAGCATTTTCATGCTATACTTTGCAGCTTTACTAGGGAATTAAAGGTGTGGTAGCTTCCCGTTGCTTTAAACACCAGTGAAGGATGATGATGATAATGATAAGGATGATGATGATGGCCGGATGATTTTCGGGGACTGTTGGGCCCTAAGCTTCTTGACATTTGTCTTACAGGTGAGGAAAAACCTCACCCAGGAGCCTGTCCCGACCGGGAATCTAACCCGGGCCCCCTGCATGACAAAACAGCACGCTACCTCGAGACCACAGCGGTGTACTCGCATTGTATATTTCTTTTATTAGAATCACCTGTAATGCGAGAAAATAATAAAAAATAGAAACAATAGATTTTCACCGATCCTATTTAATAGACACCAAAAAATGAGCATGGCCAAACACACACACACACACACACACACACACACACACACACACATATATATATATATATATATATATATATATATATATATATAAGGATATGTGACACGAATGCTGAATGAAAGAGGAGGAAGTGAAGTAATTGTAGGAAAAACAGAGGGAAAGCACTCAGTGGGCAGCCTGAGAATGAGGTGGGAGAATAATATTAACCATGATTGAAGATATGTAGATCATACAGAGAATGATTGGAAAACAATAGCTGAGAGCAGGGGTGTATGGAGAACTTATGTCCGCATTTTCATGACCCTAGGGGTTCGACAGTGTCAGAGAGTTAGATAGTTAGAATTAGATCTATAATTTTAAGCCTCGACCTGATTTTATCCCTCCTGACAGCCGTGTCCCTTAACCACCGTGAAGCAAAAAGGATTGGACCATGAAGATTGGAATGACAGAAAAACGTATTTTCGCAGAAATACATTATGGAATCTGGTAAATAAAATAAATACAGTAATACATTTTTAGCAATGTCACAATGTTGTCTTAATGACATTTCTGGTATTCTCTCCTGACTGCCGGGATTGTAATCCACTTCTTAAGCTGGGACACCTGGAAGGTGGAGTTATGTTACCACGATGATATAATGGATTATAAATGACTATTTAACTCATGCCCCAAATGGGAGTCAATGACCAATCACGTTTCAATGATTTCTGTTTTACAACCAATCACAGTCGTGTTTCACCAAATATTTATCAATATTAAATTTAACATATTAAAGAAAGCTCCTCCTTTTTAATATTCTGAACAGGTCTGACAATTATTTTGCAGTGACTGCTATACGGCTACCAGATTGTATATATAGTGAATGGATGTCAACACACAGCGCTTGGAGGAGTTAATATAAAAACATTTGTAGCAATTTATTATACCACCAAAAAAAAAAAAAGAAACCACTGTTTGCACTTTCTTAAATGTATTTTTTCCCAGGTAATAATCCAGAAAAATATAATTGTCATATTTGCATCATAGGACATCAGAAATGAATTAATATACAGTTTGATGTGTTTCATTTTTTCTCCACTAGAGAGCATTCTTACAATATTGCGTTCATTTGGCAATAAATCGTATGATCTGGTTGCAGTGATAAACAAAAGAAGCAGATGAAGCGTACCTATCGTTTCTCATTTGTTTTCAAACATCGCCGTTTACATTAAATATATAAATATTTTAAAATAACTATAGTTAAATAATGATTTGTGAGTAAACAGCTTAATTTTATTCGTTAAATAGTCCTAACAAATGCCACTCTTGATTTCCAAATTCTCTAGATAAATTCACTCCTCACTTCGTGAGGAAATCACTCGTGGCGTTACTTATGATAATGAAGTTCCAGGAGTGACCTTAACCTAAACTTAATTTATATCCAAACCATGATAAGCCATAGGAATAAATCACTTTAAGAAAAGGTTCCTATGATCTGACGGGAATCGAACCGGGACCCAATCAAATGTGACCACTAGTCCACGAGGCTGGTCATAAAAAAGACCTCACCCAGGAAACTTGCCAACCGAGTAATAAATGTGTTGTGTAATTTACTCCGTGCTGATGTGATTGATGTGGGAGAATGGAGTAATATGCATTAGCTTTGTGATGGAGAAAATATGGCATCAGGAAGCTGGAGGCCGGAATGACATAAATTATGTGATAGGAACATAACCAACAGCCACAAGTGGCTGTCATCACCATATACCTGTCCTCTATTTCGTTTGAAACCTCCGTCACTGCATAATTAAGCTCTTGTTGCTGGAGGCTATTGTTCACACATCAATACACACTAATGTTAATACACTGCATGTTTTCTTAATGTCTATTCATAGCGGCAGGTCATCATTAAAGATTAACAACCAAAGAGTCTGTTATGCAGCAAGTGTAAGAAATTGTCTGATTTTACAACTTTACAGAGAGTGATTAACGACGTAGCCCATTGTTGAGCCATAGCCTCTCCATTGTCAGGAGTAACTAGACCAAGTTCATTTTAGTTACCTTATTTGCTCAAAGATGTCATGAGTGGCATGCGGTCAACACTTCTCTTCTTCTTCTTCTTCTTCTTCTTCACGGTTTAGGTTTATTTACTAGCATGTTCCGACTCCAAATTGCTGTTCTTTCCATCTTTTCTTTGATCTTCCCAAACTTCTTCTTCCTCGTGGTGAATAGTTGTATGCTGCTTTTGGTATTCTATTCTCAGTCAACTCTGTCAATTGTTCTTTCCAGTTTGTTCTGTATTTCTCTATTGTTGTGTTTAATTCCTCTACTTTTAGTCGTTGTCTTTTTCTGTGTTATGTTTTTTTCTGTTCTTTGATATCCTGCTATTGGTCTGAGGAACCTCATTTCAGCAGCTTACATTCTGGCAGATTGTTGTGTTGTCACTGTCCATGTTTCGGATCCATAAGTAATAATAGGCACTGCCATTGTCTTGTATAATTTCATTATAGAATCTTTCCTGGATTTATTTTTCAAAGTTATTTTTAGTGTTCCTGTTATATAATTAAACTTATTTAGTTTTTTTATTTATATCTGTTTCCGCTGTGTATGATATTTCGCAACCTAGGAAGTTATATCTTACCACTTGTTCTACTGGTTTATTTTCTAATATTATCTTTGTCCGAACTGGATGAGCGCCCTTGAAGGCCATTGTTTTTTATTTTTGTGAGGATATTTCCATGTTGTATTTTTTTATATTTCGTTTAGTTTATATAGCATTGTTTGTAGTTCGTCCTCTGTTTTTGCTGTTAAAATCTGGTCATCTGCAAAGGCTGCGGTCAACACACCGACTCAATAAGACATCTAGCAGACAACTAAAATATTACTAGGATGTTTCAGATCGGTAAATTTTGCTTAGAGGCATCTTTGTACAGGCTTAAGGATCTTTTACAAGCCTGAAAATCTTCTGACTCAGACCCACAGCTCAAAATCCCTTCCGGAAGACTTTCTCCTTGGATTTTCCCATCGTAAAAGAATGCATAGACCGCGGCCGGGTTTGAATCCGCGACCCTCGGAACCAGAGGCGAGGAGCGGCCGACACAACTTCACAGAACATATTGTGCGGGTTAGGGTACCACGCTGACTGCGACCATTATTGGTGCCGGATCGTGTTTTGTTGCTGTTGCTTCTATTAGAGTAGATCTGATTACCTCCAAGGTTATTGATCACAAAATTACTTGCCTCGGGCCCATAGAAGGCAAGGGTTGTTTTATCTTTCTTTCCAAGGCGTATTAACATAAATCAAATAATGATTCTCAAATCCACAGAGTGACTGAAAATGATTGTTTTCACTATGATTATCAATCAGGAAAGCTAGACAGCAAAAATAAGGGAGCTGGAAATGATTTCCTAAGTGAGTGAGTTTCCGTATAGGATTATACCAAACAGCTACGTCACATAAATCAGATAGAACATTAATTATATAAAAGATGACATTTAATGCAAACAAGTAGTCTGAAGTAAAAAAAAATCAAGATAAACATTTGATCATTCAAGAACCTAATATACATAAATAAATGATAATACTTTTACAAGATAAAGACCACACCATACCTCATACTACACTCATGCTAGCGTCCAAGCCAGGGTGGCTTCTTCCCTGGTCTAAAACTGCGCTTCTCGGCTTCAGACGACGTTGTCCATATTAGAGTCCCAATCCCATCTCGGACTGGATCGATGATTCAAACATTGAATGCTGAATGAATGATCTGCTTGAATGATAACGTTCTGCCTGTGCACCACGTATATGAAGGTTCCGAGGTAGAGGGGAGATGCGCCGTAGGCACAGCGCAGCAGGAGAGGTAAAGAGGGAGAGTGGGGGTAGATGCAAGGAGAAAGGAATATTGGCATAGTTCATGAATATCCCAGTCTAGGGAGGAGAACGACGCTGCAGTAATGAGCCGAAAAACGCACTTTCGGTTCAATATCATTATTATGTTAATTAAATTCTATACAGGGTGTAACTAAATTCCCATTACAGAGTTTAAGGACATGCAGTGGGGTCCAAGATGGTTACGTTTAGCATAGGAACGCATGTCCGGAAACGTACAGTTTTCCCGCTACACGCAAAGTACCACAACACACGTTTAACACCCCAGCAGGTTCGGCGCCAAAGACCCTGCACGTTCCTCCCGACTTGACCTCGATAGACTACCACCTGTCAGATCTATCGAAATCCCTGATTTACCAGACTCCTGTGGCATCCGAGGAAGACATATTGGCTGCGGCGGATGTTGCAGGACAAGTCGTGTGAACTAGAACATGGTACGGAGGGACCGCACATGTGTGACGTAGGTGGTCGTCACATCGAGTCCTTCTTATGGACCCAGCAAACAGGCATTATAGAGAGCAATGTGTGTTGTGGTATTAGCGGGAATTTTATACGTTTCCGGACATGTGTTCCTATGCTAAACGTAACCGTTTTGGTCGCCACTAGACATTCTCAAAATCTGTAATGGATTTTCGTTGCGAGAAAACACGCATGACGGGTAATGAATCGATTTTTATATGAATATATATTCGTATAAAAATCGATCCATTAACCGTCGTGCGTGCTTTCTCGCAACTAAAATCCATTACAGATTTTGAGAATGTGTATATATATATAATCATACGTTGGCTTTCAGGTAACTTCTAAAGCTCGAGTTTTGGTGATTTTTGCAGAAAACTTTCATAATTCATTCCGTGTAGGTTTGTCCAAACGTTAGACTTTGTGTTATAATATTTTTATTTTTGAGAAGTCTGTTTACCTGTTCGCGCTTTGTTTCTTTCACTAACAAGGGAACCATCAACCATTTCAGGCCGAAACTTATCTTAAATTGTTTTCCCAGAGAAGCGTTGTGATGAACAAGGCTGTGTCCAAAAAAAATATATCTGTCGCTTTTAAAATGCAAGACACAGAAATCTAAGTCAACATCCAACAATGGCAACCCAGTGTTCGGAGGAGATAGACGTCCCTGTACGACTTAAGCACAGAGTGGAGTGAGGCGGGACACGACACGGATCCTGTCTGCCAGCACAAGAATTGTATTACTTTCCTATAGTTTAAATGAGAGATTTTAGTGCATTGCAGTTAAAACGGCACATTTTTTTCGGCCTTGGTACAACACAACGCACTCTGGAAGAAATTTCAAGATATTTTCCGGAATGCAATGGTAACAGTTCCCTTGTTAGAATTAGTTTAATCTCTTCAGTTTAGGTGCCCCTGTCACCCAGTGCACGATCACCTGTAATGATTATTTACGCCGAAACAACGTGAAGACGACACCAATATTATAAATTACATTAAATCAATGAAAATAAAACCATGTCCAGGATACGAATTTGTTGAGAAGGCAAACTCATTCAAAATTGAAGCTGTATAGTCTTTTGAAAAGAATATGAATAAAAAGAAGAAGAGAGGGAAGAAAGAAATATCCTTTCATACATTCAATAATTATCTTATTGATAAGACTGTTGAACAACAGTGATCTAAGAGAATCCACGTGTCATCTGCTGAACTGATACACAATGTGACGCTGTCATTTGTTCCTCTAAACTTAAAAACTGCTTTAAAACTTGACAATCAGCCCCAGGTTGGCAAACTTTCTGCAAACGTTACACGTTTAATTAGAGAAGACACGTCACACAATGTGTCACTTGTTTCTCGAGTTCTCAACGAAATTCTACTTCTTCCATTAATACAGTTATAAAACTACCTCGTAATAATAATAATAATAATAATAATAATAATAATAATAATAATAATAATAATAATAATAATAGTAATAATAATGATAATAATAATAATTTTTATTTATATACTTACTTACTTACTTACTCACTGGCACTATCGAACCCGTAGGTTCATGGCCGCGTGGACATAAGCTCTCCATACATCCCTATCCTGAGCTAATGCTTTCCAATCATTCCCTGTATAATCTACTTCCCTCAAATCATAGTTAATGTTGTTCTCCCACCTCATTCTTGGTCTACCAACTGGGCGTTTTCCTTCTGGCTTTCCTACAAGAAGTTTCCATGCACGTCTTTCATTCCCCATACGCGCAACATGTCCTGCCCATCGCAGTCTACGGGACTTAACTGTTCTTATTATATCTGGCTTCCTATAAAGACCATGTAGTTCATTGTTATGTAGTCTTCTCCATTCACCTGTCTGTTCATCTCTCTTTCGTCCAAAAATTTTCCTAAGAACTTTATTCTCAAATACTCATAATCTCCTTTCCTCCCTTAAAGTAAGAGTCCATGTTTCGCACCCATATAATATAACTGGTAGAATAATAGTTTTATATATCTTCAGCTTAACGTTTTTTGAAAGAAGTTGGGACATCAAAAGTCTCTGCAATGCATAATAGCACGCATTTCCAGAATTGAGCCTATGTTTAATTTCTTTGTGCATCTCATTACTATTTGTGATTATTGTTCCTAGGTATTTGAATTCAGCCAATTCCTCAAAATTTCCCTCATTTGTCATTAGCTGTCCATTTCCATTATATAATGTATTTCTACGTGTGACCATATATTTAGTTTTACTGATATTTACTTCCAGTCCTAATTTCTTAGTGTTACTCAATAGTGTGTGCGTGTTGGCCTTTAGTATCTCCTCGCTATCGGCCAGTAGTACTACATCATCAGCATAAGCTAACAGCTTATTAATACCATTCAGTTGTAAGCCTTCTTCATTCTCTAAAGATTTAATGGCATGCTCTAGTACAAAATTAAATAGTAGAGGAGATAGTGCATCTCCTTGCTTCAACCCATTCTGGATTTCAAAAATGTCTGAAAACTGTTTGCCTACACGCACCCTACTCGTTGAGCCATTTAGACACATTCGTATAAGTCTAACTAACTTTTTAGGAATTCCGAACTCCAGCAGGATACTATATAACTTCTCCCTCTTAATTGAATCATATGTTTTTTGGAAGTCTACGAATAGTTGATGTACAGTACCATTATATTCCCATTTCTTTTCTAAAATCTGTCTTATACTAAAAATCTGATCTGTTGTAGACCTGTTTCTTCTAAATGCACATTGATGATCTCCTAGAATGTCATCAATATAGGGAGTAAGTCTGCTTACTAATATATTTGTTAGAATTTTGTACGAAGTTGAAAGTAATGAGATGCCCCTGTAGTTGTTGCAATCAGTTTTATCTCCTTTCTTATAAATTGGTATGATAATTGATTCCTTCCATTCATCTGGAAGAGCTTCTTTTTTCCAAATCATACTAAGCAAACAGCGTATCTTGTTGATCAATTTTTCTCCCCCTGATTTTATCAGTTCTGCTGGGATCTCATCTGAACCTGATGCTTTTATATATCTTCAATTTTTCAATTGCCATTTCAACCTCTAATGCACTTGGCTCTGCGACTAGCATTTATTTATATACAAAATTTTAATGTTTACACATCTTTCTGTGCCTAAAGTTTTATTTTTCTTCTCCACTCGTCTCTCTCCATCCAATCCATGTCCTCCAGTCCTCTTGCTCTCATTCCAGTTCTTATTTCCTGCATCCACGAGATTCGAGGTCTTCCTCTCCTCCTTCTTCCAGGTGGACACCATTCCAATGTTTTCCTGGGTAATCTTTCTTCTTGCATTCGTCGTACGTGCCCATACCAATTTAATTGCTTATACCGTATATAATCTACTATTGAATAACCAATATTCATTTTTTCTCTTATGACAGTATTTCTTATTTTGTCTAATTTTGAACATTTTGCTGCTCTCCTCAAGAAATCCATTTCCATCGACATACGTTTTTGTTCTAATATTATTATTATTATTATTAATAATAATAATAATAATAATAAATAATAATAATAATAATAACAATAATCATAATAAACGTGAAGAGAAATTACAATATGAAATGTGCAAATTAAAAATTAAAAAAATTAAATATTTAGGATCAATTTTGAATCAGGTGATAAAAGTAATAGTGAAATTGAGAAAAGAATTAGTGAAGGAAGAAAAGTAATTGGAATGTTAAATTCAGTGATATGGAGTAAAAGTATTACAAATAAAACCAAGATATTGATATTTAAATCATTAGTACAAAGTGTTATGTTGTATGGTGCAGAGACCTGAACTTAGGTAGACAGCAAGCAAACAAATTGACAACGGAGATGGATTTTTGCCGAAGGGCATCAAGAAAATCAAGAAAAGAGAAAATTCAGAACCAGAAGATTAGAGAAATAATGAATGTTGAACATAATATTATAGCAATAATAGAAGAATGAGTTTGAAATGGTATTGACATATGAAGAGGATGGAGAATAATAGAATCCCAAGAATTATACTGGATTGGAACGCTGAAGGCAGGAGGAGGAGGAGGAGGAAACCCAGGGAACAGTGGATGGATGAAGTGAGAAGAAAAATGGTCAGCAGAGACCTCAAAGAAGAAGATGCTGAGGATAGAAATCTGTGGCGGAGCAAAATGCATTTGGGTTGAAGGATAACTACTGTAATGTAGAGAAAATCCTTAATATATAATAATAATAATAATAATAATAATAATAATAATAATAATAATAATAATAATAATTCAACTCGTGTCAAACTCAGGGTCGGATTGAGGGATGAGATCAGAAGACATGAAGCCCCTATATTTAAATTGGTCTGTGAATGGCAAAGGTGCCGGCCTATCACGCCTGACCCACCGTGAAGGGATGGAAGAGATGAATATGAAAAAATGGCGGAATGAATTTTGTGGCAGGGGATAAAGGGAGGAAGCCCGTGAAAAACCTGCCCAAGCTTCGTTTCGTTCACCACGAAACCCACATGGAGACTCGATCTGGAGACTCCAGAGGTGAGAGGCGACCGTCTAACCACATGCGCTACCGTGTCCTCAGTAATAAATAGTAATAATAATAATAATAATAATAATAATAATAATAATAATAATAATTATTATTATTATTATTATTATTATTATTATTATTATTATAATTATAATAATAATAATAATAATAATAATAAAATAACAATAAAAAGATTAACAATAATAATAATGCTAATAATAAAAATAACTTGAGTTATTGTTATTTTTCAAGTTATTTTTATTATTAACATTATTATTATTGTTAATCTTTTTATTGTTATTTTATTATTATTATCATTATTATTATTATCATCATTATTATTATTATTATTATTATTATTATAACTCAAGTATTAATAACTTACTTTTCGCCGATGATTTGATCTTACTACACCATGATGAAGATCTGTTACAATTGGCTGCTTACAAACTAAATGCAATATGTAGCGATTATAATTTTAAAATTTCAATAAGTAAAACAAAAGTAATGGCATTTTGTGGAAGAAATACTCTGCGTGCAAAAATAGTAATTAGAGACGAAATTATTGAACAAGTATCCCACTTTAAATATTTAGGATGTGACATCAGCTATGGGTATGATAAAGATATTGAACACAAAACACATCAGTTTCAAGCTATTTGTGGTACAATAAATAGAACATTGAATAATAAAGCCCATAAACAAACAAAATTAAAATTTTATAAAACAATGGCTGTCCCTGTCCTTTTGTACGAGAGTGAATCTTGGATTACCACTACCAAACAAGAAAGTAAAATCCAAGCAGCCGAGATGAAATTTTTAAGAAGCGTAAAAGGCTGCACTAGAATGGACCAGATAAGAAACGAGGATATCCGTGAGGAACTGCAAATCTACTCCATAAAAGAAAAGATATTTAACAACAAGATACAGTGGAAAGAACATGTAGAAAGAATGGAAGAAAGAAGATTACCAAATAAAATCTTCCATTATTTTCCAAGAGGAAGACGAGATGTCGGACGTCCTCGGAAGAGATGGTCTTAGATCTATTAGTGAAGACGGAACAGGCAACTCTTGCCTAAACCAGGAAGTGAAGAAGAAAAGATAATAAAAATAACAATAGCAATAATAATAAAAATAGTAACAATGACAATAATTATAGAAACAATAACGTTGCTAATAAAATATACAAATAATAACAATAAGTGGATTTTTGGAAGCGATCGACAAGAATTTGAAGAAGGGATAAAATCAGAAACAGCACAATAAGGGAAATTATGCAAGTAAAAAAAAATATTAGAAAAAATAGAATAAAATAGTTTGAAATGGTATGGACACCTCATAAGAATGGAAGAAGTTAGAATACCAAAGAAGAACCTTGATTGGAAAGGTAATGGAAGAAGTGGAAGAGGCAGACCTAGAGAACGTTGGATAGATGGAGTGAGGAGAAGTATGGAAGCTAGAAATTTGAGGGAAGAAGATGCTTTAAACAGGAACCTCTGGCGATATATCATTTTGGGTTGAAGGAGAAACATTGTATTCTGGAATATTCCTAATAAAAACAATAGGAACAATACCAATAAAATACCACTAATAATGACAATAATAACAATAAATAAGTAGTTAAAATAATAAACTATTTACTCTCAGATTTGTCACATTTGAAGATTGTAAAGGAGCCCCAAGCTTGAAGTAGGAGGTCAGGTGGGGATGATATTAGAATTACGTCACTAATGTTAGATCAACATATTATTGGGGTAGAAGCAGTGGCATTGATTTGGTCACGTGATGTTGACGTAACGTAAACCAGGTTTGAATGGCGTTGTTTACAATCGCTAGAGGTCAAGCCTCACAATCGTCTTTCTGTTTGACATCTTGTGTCTATATACTCAACACACACCTTCTTATAAATAATTACACCCAACCAACCCAGGTCACTGTCTAGTGTTTAAATTATCAGTAGGGCTCGGAAGTTGAGGACCTGTAAAATGCCTAAAAATGACCTTTAAAAAGATGATATCCTAAAAAGACCCAAAAACTGCTGAAAACGACGTAAAAAGGCAATTCAAATTATATAGTAATATTAGTTTCAACTGCATTTTTATTGAATACTAGCTGTACCCTGCCACACGTTGCTGTCGCTAAGTCAGGTTAAATGGAAAGATTGTTATTAATTGCTGTAAAATATGCAGTATTGTGTGTTACTTTTACGTCCAATAGATAGAGTTATTTTTCAAGAAAGCATGTTTGTACATGTAACAGGTAAGACACACACATATGTATATGTAAACACGCGCGTATTCGAGTGCAACATTGTACCAACATTTCAAAGCAACCGGTAAAGAACTTTTGAAGAGATTTTGAACAAACGAACATTTACATTTTTACTCTTTAAGTTGGTCTTCCAAGTTGAAGTTGCTTTTACATCCGATAGATGGAACTGTTTTCATTTTTAAATATATTTTTACCTCTCACAGGTATGACATCTATAATATATATATATATATATATATATATATATATATATATAAAACACGCGCGCGTATTCGAATGCAACCTTCTGTCAAAATTTCAAAGCAATCGGTAAATATCTTTCGGAGATTTCAGATTTTGAACAAACGAACATGTACTGTTTTACTCTTAAGTAGATCTTCCGGGCTGAAGTTCCTTTTACGTCCAATATATGTAGCTATTTTTCATTTTTTAAGATACTTTTACCTCTCACATGTATAAACACGCGCGTATTCGAATGCAACGTTGTGTCAAAATTTCAAAGCAATCAGTAAAGAACTTTCTGAGATTTTAAACAAACGACATTTACAGTTTTACTCTTAAGTTGGTCTTCCGGGCTGAAGTTGCTTTTACGTCCAACAGATGGAGCCGTTTTCCATGTTTAAAATATTTTTACCTCTCACAGGTATGACATATATATATATATATATATATATATATACACACACACACACACATATAGCAGCTGTGTTATCATAGATGTAAAAATGTTTAATTGGTGTTTGAGCCCAAAGAAATGAAGCTGGTCCCGGTACAGGTTGGTGTAGTGTTGATTATTATTGAGTGTGATTAATGAATGTGAGTTTTTGTGTTTAATTTTGTAAATAATTCTTAATTTGGATGGGATGATAGTGGTCACCCATCCCCTCGCTGGCCAGGCTCGGTGTTGATTTTCACCGAGGGTCCAGATCCTCGTCTGGCGGGCAGAGTCGCTGGGATTAGGGGATGGCCTGTGGTCGGTGATCACATGTTGGTATATTATCCAGAGTCACGGACCGCTAGGAAAAATTAATGACTTAAAGACACTAATATCTTGTGTCAGTTATTTAAATGTAACGGACCGCAGTGAGAACGAAATCAACCATAACTGTTATATTGTGTCGTTTTTAAAGGCGTAGGAGATGAATATCGTAACTCCCTTATAGCCTATGTTCATCCCAGGAATCTCATGAACATTTTGCAAAAACCCTCATCATAATCGGATCAACGGTATAGCCGCGCATAGAATACAAACAAACAAACATTGAATTTTATATATTAGGTAATAAAAAAAAGTTTAAAAAGTACAAAATTCTAGTGCAAAGCAACACACATTGTGAAAAAAAAAATGAGTGGAAATGCTTCTTCTTTCGTACTTTTTTCATTGTCATTTTTTTAATTCAACATAATTTAAAAAAGAAATTCTGAGTCCATTAAAAAGAATGTTCTTGGAGAATTTAGAATGAAAGATTTTTACACGCTTTATATTAGCTTGACCTTTATCTATCTATGTAACGAAATCTTTCAACGCGATTTTCACCCACTTAAAAACATTGATTCGACTTGAAACTCAGTATACCAATGACAATACAATAATTTCATACATTTTTTCTAAGATCCTGGCCAGAATCATCAGGACATAAAAAAATAAAGACCGGTATAATAGGTTGCGGACGTATCGACGTTTTAGCCCATCGTATTAAGAAATTAATATTATATTCTCTGGAAGCTTAGTTGGCAGAGCGGTGGACTGTAGTGGTACATAATTTCAGTAATCCATAGGTTGCTGGTTCAAATCCGGCTCGGAGGATTTTTTTTAGAAGAGTATTATCTTTAGCTCGTACTACAATAGTATCGAATTTAAAGATAAACATTTTTATCTTATTCTGTAAAATATTAATGACAATTATGTAAACTTACCACATTGTAATATATCCAAAAAATAAAAAAAATAAAAAATAGTTTAAAACAACACGCTTTATTAGAAACCCGAGCTAAAAAATGAAAAATAATTTTAATTTCCAATCCGCTTGGGATAAAATTAAAGTGGTCAACAAAAAACCATCTCCAGCACATCTAGAATAAAACTAGAGTTATCTACAAAAATATTAGTTCTACCATCAAAAGCGTGGGGTGCTCTTTATCAATTAATATATTTGATAATAGACAGAAGTAAAATCTCTAAGAAGAAAACGTAAAAACCATAAAAAGCACTTCACGCTTTTAATGGTAAAATTATTTTTTTTATAGATAACTCTAGTTTTATTCTAGATGTGTTGGAGATGATTTTTTTGTTGACCATTTTAATTTTATCCCAAGCGGGTTGGAAATTAAAATTATTTTTCATTTTTTAATTAGGTTTTCTAATAAAGCGCGTTGTTTTAGTTGTTTTAAACTATTATTTATTATTTCCCACCTAGAATGAATTCAGCGAATCCGCATTGGATATCAGGCGGTCAGTAGGCTGGTTAAAATAACTAAATATTTTGTGAGGTTTCAATAATTTCTCGCGGAACAAAAGTGTTTGCAATGTGAAAAGTGTTTGGAAAGTAAAACTAAACAGTGTTTTTAAAATAAGTTGGAATTAAGACTAGACTCTGCGGATTCTTGAATTATACAAAAAGGTTTAATTGTAGTCAAATGAACGTAAAGTTGCACAAAAACCGTTAAGACCTAAAAAATGGCTAAAAGGGACCAATTAGCCAAAAAAAGGCGAAAAAGGAAAAAAAGAGCAAATAAAACCCACCATTTGTGGCCTACAATGACCCAAAATGTATATTTTTTTGTAAGCCCATGTTTCCCTTAACAGAGATTTAGGCGCTCTCCCCCTACAGGGAAGAATTTGAACCATACTAATTTAGTTACACTTGTTTTCGTATAGATGCCATTTGAGTGGTCCGTGGTTAGCGTTCCGCCTCATACTGACATCTAGGAAACCAAGGTAATACTAGGACGGGGAAATTCGGTAAATTTTGTTTAGAGGCCTTTTCATTCAGGCTTAAGGATCTTTTACGAGCCTGATAATATTCAGACTCGGGACCCACGACTTAAAGTCCCTCTCGGAGGACTTGCTCCATGGATTTTTCCATCCTAAAAAATCCATCGATCCCGGCATGGTTTGAACCTGCGACCCTCGGGATCAGAGGCAAGGAGCATAACCACTATAAATGAAGTTGGGCCTCGTTTTAGACATAACATGAAACATCGATTTTTCCCTAAGTTCCTAGCCCTTGTTACATAAGGAATGTCGGTTTCTAGGCCGGTATTCAAAAACCAAACTTTCTACGAAGAACGACTGTCAGTCCGTGTCTCCATGGTTAATTATGTGGGTCATACAGAACCTACTCTAACTGGCTCACTCTATTCAACATCATGTGCTAACAAGATATTTATTTTAAAAAGTTTGCGGGAACAATTGAAAGATGAGAGCTTCAACTAACGGAAGACGGAGATGGTGTGGCCTAGAGAGCTTGATACTTGGAATACCGGCCATGTTGTGTATCTGAAGGTGTGATTCACTGGCAGTGGTTACAAACGGACGTGCAGTTGATCCATATTCTTAACAACTGGAACGAGTTCATGAAGTTTTGAGGGTCTCGGCTTCAAACCCGATCGGACCCCATACTGCACGAAGAACCAAGACAAAATTTCAGGAATTTCTGCTACCACTTCCAGCATATAGCTCTGATAGTTCATTTAAACGAATCCATTGGTTAACAAGTAATTAATTAAATTAATGTTTTCAGGAATTACACGATTAAGATCCTCATTTACAAGAAGCTAATTTTAAATTTGAAAAATATTTAAATTATATATTTATAAACATGAATGAAGGTAATTATGGCGAATTTTCATTAGGGGCCGCATTTTTTTTTTAACCGAACTGTGTATACAGTGTAACAGGACCTCACCGACAAAATTATAGGGATGCTAGGCCATGCAGAGAGGACCACTTTTTTGTGAAGGAACACGTAGTCGCAAACACGTCGTTTATGAATTATGCGCAGATGAAGGTGTTCGCCCGTAAGGGACGGAATTGAATACAAAGATTTGAACACGTATCATTTTATTGACTATTTAACTCATGTCGCAAATGGTAGTCAATGACCAAAAACGTTTCAATGAATTCTGTTTTACACCAATGACAGTCGTGTTTCACCTCGCTCTTTATCGGTTTCTCTTTATCAACTCCTACTTTTGTGATAAAGAAAGCTCCTCCTTTTTTAATATTCTGAACAGGTTATACCATTATTTTTTTCCAACAAATACATTGAATATAGCAAATAATGAATAGATTCAGTGATTTTACTGAGTTGTTTATTCAAAATATAAATGAGTTAACCTATAATGTTGATTATAATAGTTTGATGTGTTTCATTATTTCTCCACTAGAGTGCATTCTTACAAAATTGCGATCCTATTTGGCCATAAATAATATGATCGAGTTGCAGTGAATATACATAAACTCACATTTCTAATTTGTTTTCAAACATCGCTGTTTACATTAACTATATACATATTTTAAAACACCAGTAACTATATTCAAATAATTATTTTTTAGTAAAGAGCTTAATTTTTACGTTAAATAGTCCTAACAACTGCCGCTCTTGATTTCCAAATTCTGTAGATAAATTGGAAATCACTCGTGGCATTACTTATGAAAGAGACATGTTTTACAAAAGTGGTTTGACGACATCAAAAAGAATCCTGTCATACTCGGCCATGCTGGCTGATCGTTGCTGCGACGATATCAGACATGCACAGGGTCAACTCGTTGAACACTTATTGTGAAAACATTTATATTTCAATAAAATGATACGTGTACAATTGTTTGTATTCAATTCCGACCCTTACTGGTGAACACCTTCATCTACGCATAACTCATAAACGACGTGTTTGCGACTATATGTTCCTTCACAAAAAAATATCCTCTCTGCATGGCCGATCATCCCAATCATTTTGTCGGCGAGGTCCTGTTACACCCTGTATATCAAGCAATTAAGAAAAGTAAGGTCAAGTTCGTTAATCAACTAAATCGGACCTTAAGACTGGGGGCTAACCTGTAACCAAAAATATAAAAATTACTCAATCACACGTTTTTTTTTTATTTTTCTTAACAATATTCATTATCTGTTATTAAAAAAAGAACAAAGTTTGTAGAAGTGGCTGAATTCAAATACCTAGGAACAATAATAATTACAAATAGGAATTAGCTGCACAATTAAATTAAACATAGGCTCAATTCTGGAAATGCGTGCTATTATGCATTGCAGGGACTCTTGTCGTCCCAACTTCTTTAAAAAAAACGTTAAACTGAAAATATATAAAACTGTTATTCTCCCAGTTATATTATATGGATGTGAAACATGGACTCTTACTTTAAGGGAAGAAAGGAGATTAATAGCATTTAAGAGTAAAGTTCTTAGGAAAAATGTTGGGCCAAAAAGAGATGTACAGACAGGTAAGTAGAGAAAACTACATAACAGTGAGCTACATGACATGTATAGGAAGCCAGATAAAATAGGAACAGTTAAGTCTAGTAAGCTGCATGTGGCACGTATGTGAGATGAGAGGTGCATGGAGGCTTCTGGTAGGAAAACCAGAGGGAAAACGCCCAGTTGGTAAAATAAGAATAATATTATCTATGATTTGAGGGAAGTAGATTATACAGGGAATGGTTGGAAAACATTAGCTCAGGATAGGGATGTATGGAGAGCTTATGTCAGCGCGACCCTGAGCCTACGGGTTTGATAGGGCCAGTTTGTTAGTTATTGAAAAAAAAGGAGAAACGTATTCCCCAAAAATGATGAATATGCGACCATTAGGAGCAGGGGTTTACCTGAAAGAGCAACGAACTGATACTTTCGAACACAAAAGTTCATGGCCACGCGGATATAATCTCTCCAAACATCCCTATTCTGAGTCAATGCTTTCCAATTAACCCCTGTATTAATAAAATAATATGATCTTCTCGGTGATAAAACAGCATTATACATAGTCAATAAAAACCCAAATCACCAAATTAAAATTTCGAAGAGTCAACTAGTTTGAATAGCGATGCTATGAGTCCATAATCAGCCTTGAAAATGACAGAGTAGCTATTGAAACTAGTTGAGTCTTTTAAATTTTAATTTGGTGATTTGGGTTTTATTGACATTATATAATCTCCTGTATTATCTGCATTCCTCAAATCATGGTTAATGTTATTCTCCCACCTCATTCTTGGTCTATCAAGTGGGTGCTTTCCCTCCGGATTCCCGTACCTGTACGCTCTAGCGGTCGCAATATTTGTTATCTCGCATTTAAACTGTATAAATGTGATTCAATTAAACAAAAGAAAAATAAATTCCATAAACCACAAAATCAGACCACAAATTCCAGTTTCTGAGGAATTCGCTTAGTTTCCGCAGTTCCTGGACGGTGGATGACAGTAGACTATGTATGGAATTGCTCTTAAAACTTATGAGAAGTAATCTTGTTACGTAGTAATAAAAAAATACTTTATCGCAAATATGTGAACATGGATTTATATTAACAAATTCCAGTGTCCATCGACTTGACAATCTTGTGATATTAACTCGCGCTCACATCGATTTCACTTCATTATCCGAACACAGAATCTCTCTTTCCCTTCCGAACTTTATAGTCTTTCTTTTTAGGCACATTTGCGTGCCCCACACCACACGGGACACGATCTATCAAGACAGGATTTTAAATTCTGAATCACAGACCAATTTTTTTCACCACACGAAGGCATGGAAGGTCTCTGCAGATGAAAGATCAGGTCAATACCGGAGCTAGCTCCGGGACAACACCAATATTTAAGACAAGACACATTTTTCACTAATAATAAACAGTGATGATTATGCCAGGCCATTCCCATTTTGCTGGTTAACATACTCAACCATACTTCCCTTAATTACTGCTATATACCGAGTTTAATTATAATAATAATAATAATAATAATAATAATAATAATAAATATAGGCTCAATTATGGAAATACATGTTATTATGTATTACAGGGACTCATGTCCAAACTCCTTTAAAAAAACATTAAACTGAAAATATATAAAAGTTATATTATATGGATGTAAAACATGGACACTTACTTTAAGGGAGGAAAGATTTTACGAATATTTGAGAATAAAGTTCTTAGTAATTTTTTGGACCAAAGAGAGATGAACAGACAGGTGAATGGAGAAGAGTATACATAACAGTAAACTACAGTACATGGTCTTATAGAAGCCAGAACAGTTAAGTTTCTTAGCCATCAATTGGCAGGAGCTTCACACGAATGGGAAATTATGAAAGAGGGACATGTTAGCTTATTATAGGAAACCAGACGGCAAACGCGCAGCTGGTTTACAAACAATGAGTTGGGAGAATAGCATTAACCATGATTTGAGGGAAGTAGATTATACATAGGATGATTGGAAAACATTAGCTCAGGATAGGGATATATTGAGAGCTTATGTCCGCGCGGCCATAAACCTACAGATTCGATAATGCCAGTGAGTTAGTTAGTTTTATTCATATTTGATCTTGAAATAACTTTAACATCCATACGAGCACACATTCCACACATATTTCATGACATTGTTGAATATCTATGTAAAAATAGGTAATTAAATTCGACATTTTATGAAATAACATTACATACGTTACAAGTTTTGAAACAGTTTTATGTATTCATTTTGAATTTTCCAGCCAAAATGAAGTACATCTTAGCTCATTCACAAAATGGTTATTATAATCTTTGTGTAAAACAGCTATTTAAGTGGGTGTTGAAAACTGGGAGAACAAACTTTCAAACAACTGCTGCTAGTGTTTATTGCTCCACATTACGAGATGAGGATGGTTCTTTTACCCCAGTTCAAAACACACATCAGCACTAGCATTTCTGCTACAAGCAATTACAACTACAACACTTTGTAAGATTATTTTGTATTCCAAAGGTTATGCTTTTCAAACTGTCTATCTCACTGACAGGTTTAGACCTGGATGTTCTTGAACGCGTGGACATAAGCTATCCGCGAATCTCTTTCCTTGTAAAATCCACCCGCTTAAATCAAGGTTAATATTATTCTCCCACCTCATTCTACTCGCCGTTTTTACTCTGGTTTTCCTAAAACAAGATTTCATATGTCACTCTCATTGCCTATTTGTGCTACAGCTCCTGTCCTTAGCAATCTACAAGACTTAACCGTTCTTATTATATATGGCTTCCTATAAAGATTACGTAGCTCTCTGTTGTGTAGTCACCTGGCTGTTCATATCTCTTTAGTACCTAAGAACTTCATTCTAAATATCCTATTCTATTTTAAAGTAAAAATCAGGTTCACATCCTCAACTTTTTTTTGAGAATTTTGGATAACAAGAGTCCCTATAATATACAGGGTGTATAAAAAAGAATTGCGCAAACTTCCATGGTTGAAAGTACGCGATAATAGAAGCAACAATGTCCCAGTAAACATGGGTCCGCAAACGAGCCGTTTGAGAGATAATTACGAATATATGGTTACAAGCCGCCACTGACTTAATTGTAAACATCGTCCTAGTTAGTACAAATTAATTTGAATTTAGACTTTACTATTAATTTTTCATCTCATTTAGTTCACATTTCACAGTTCACTTTACTTGTGGGTTACCTGTTAAAGGAGGTGTTCGAAGTGACTTCCTTGCATCTGGATGCAATACTGTGCTCGTCTCTGCAATGAATGTCGAATTCTTTCGAAAACCCCTGCACTTCGCTTTTCAGGTGACCCCAGACTCAAAAATCCAAAGGATTTAGATCAGCTGATCTTGGAGGCCAAGGTACAGATCCGCCTCGACCTATCCATCTTTGGCCGTATCTGTGCGTTAGATGCCGTCTCACAGCAGCAGAAAAATGTACCGGAGCTCCATCATGCATGTACCACAAACTCCAATGTTGCTGAAGGGGAACATTCTCAAGCAATCCTGAAAGATGACGCCGGAGAAACCTAAGGTTTCGTGGAAGAATGTGTGGCCCAATGAGATGATCACCTAGTAACCCTAACCACACATTCAGTGAGAAACGGTGCTGATGTGGTGACTCATGAACAGCATGTGGGTTTATTCCACACAGAAAATGTGTATTATGATAATTAAAAACACCATCGCGTGTGAATCCTGCTTCGTCTGTAAATAAAATGTTACATGCGAAACGAGGGTTGACTACATACAGTCTGTTGTTGCATCCACTGACAAAACATCGCTATAAGAACAAAGTCCGCATCATTGAGACATTGAACTCGTTGGAGGTGGTAAGGGTACAGTAAATTGCGCTGTAAAATTCTCCATACACTAACTGTGGCTTAGTACACGCACTTGCGTGGCAATTCTTCTCGTCGAGGTTCCTGGAGAGAGCTGTACTGCTTCCAACACCATATCCTCAACCTCAGGTGTAATGCGAGTAGGCCTACCTACTGCTCTGCCATGTGCAAAACCCCCATTTTCTCTCAGGCGCTGATGGACCCTTGTAAATGTACGACTTTCGGGGTGTCTTCGATCAGGATATGTTTCTTGGTACAAGCGTGCAGCCTCCCGTGCATTGTCATTAGCCCTACCGTACATGAAATGCATATCCGCATACACTTCGTTACTGTAAGGTTCCATTGTAACTACAACACAGCACAAGTGGCACTCCTCAGACGAGACTGATATGTGTACTGTATCCGTCCTGTACGTTCTGCGTGTATGGTTTGATTACAACTCCACCTCTCGGTAATGTTTAGTTTTGTAAACAAAGAACATAGGACGGCTTCAAGTACGCAAGGAGTAAACCGTACGATGTTACAAACAATGACGTCAGAGGCGGCTTGTAACCATACTTTCGTAATTAACTCGCAAACGGCTCGTTTGCGGACCCATGTTTACTGGGACATTTATAGCTTCTATTATCGTGTACTTTCAACCATGTAAGTTTGCGCCATCCTTTTTGATACACCCTGTATATCATGATTTCTAGATTCAGCTTATATATATATATATATCCATCCATAGTAATTCTGCCCGAAGGCAGGTCCTTCACTGCAATCATAGCATTTTCAAGCTATGTTTGTAGCTTTACTAGGGAATTGTAGGTGTGGTAGCTTCCCGTTGCTTTCCACACCGGTGAAGGATGGTGATGATGATGATGATGATGATGATGATAATAATGATAAGGATGATAATGATGGCCATATGATTTCGGGGATCATTTGGGCTTTAAAGTGTTTCTGACATTTGTTTTACAGATGAGGAAAACCCCGATAAAAACCTCACCCCGAAAAACTGCCCCGACCGGGGATCGAACCCGGGCCCGCTGCGTGACAAGGCAGGGCGCTACCTCGAGACCACAGCGGTGGAATATATATATATATATATATATATATATATATATATATATATAAAAGACATGCACTGCTTAATGTCAGAAATGTAATTATGTAACATCGAAACAAAAAAGCGTCAAGTAAAATTTCTCTTTAATTTGCTTACTTGTTATAGTAGCCACTAGAGGGCAGAGAGATCCAGTTCTCGCTACCTCTCATGATAGAGAATATACAGTATATAAAAGAAAAACAAATGTTCGTGCTAGGAGCCTGGATAACGCAAGTATCAATTCAGAGGTCCTGGGTTCAAATCCAGGTTCATTCGTTTATTTTTTTTTCTTTTCATTTCATATATATAAAGTCTGACGACACTAGACTGTCATATATGACATTTCTGGCTTCTTGTCCTGACATTGGCAGAATTGTAATCCATTATTTAGATTGGGGCACCTGGAAGGCGGAGTTACGTTACCCCGATGATATCATGGGTCATAAATGATAATGAAGCGAGAGGAGATCCTTAACTTAAATTCCACACCATGGGCAACCACAGAAATAATTACGTTTAAAGAAAAAAGCCTACAGTCTGATCGGGAATTGAACCCGGGAACTCATGAACTGTAGTCATAACAGCTGACCGCTAGCCCATGAGGCTGGTCCCGTAAAGATTGCATAAACTAAATACATCTTCCAACTTGCTGGGATCTGCCATTATTAAAAACACATGGACTGTAATGTCCCAGATAATTTGATCAACTTTCAATACTGTGCTGCCACCATACGACTTCACATCAAGTAATTAATTACATTTAAACTATAATCCTGCAATTGTAAACAGATAAATCTACATCTGCTCATTTCCCCGGCTTAAGTTGGCAATCCTTCCTTTATACACAAGCAATACATGCTCAGCTATTCATTCCCATTATATATCTACTGCTCAATAATATCAATAATAATAATAATAATAATAATAATAATAATAATAATAATAATAATAATAATAATAATAATAATAATAATAATAATAATAATAATAATAATAATAATAATAATAATAATAATAACAATAATAATAATAATAATAATAATAATGATAATAATAATAATGATAATGATAATAATAATTTATTTTATATACAGAATTTTAATGTTTACACATTTTTCTGTGCCTAAAGTTTTATTTTTCTTCTCCACTCGTCTCTCTCCATCCAGTCCATGTCCTCCAGTCCTCTTGCTCTCATTCCAGTTCTTATTTCCTACATCCACGAGTTTCGAGGTCTTCCTCTCCACCTTCTTCCAGGTGGACACCATTCCAAAGTTTTCCTGAGTAATCTTTCTTCTTGCATTCGTCGTACGGGCCCATACCAATTTAATTGCTTATACCGTATATAATCTACTATTAAATAACCAATATTCATTTTTTCTCTTATGACAGTATTTCTTATTTTGTCTAATTTTGAACATCTTGCTGCTCTCCCCAAGAAATCCATTTCCATCGACATAAGTTTTTGTTCTAATAATAATAATAATAATAATAATAATAATAATAATAATAATAATAATAATAATAATAATAATATCATCCGGTATAATGACAGCTGCCGTCGTCTTCCGGAAAGCAAACTCCATTCATTTCTGTCCATCAATTGATCTTCCTCCAATCCTCTGGCAATCATAGCCGCTTGCATACTCTGTATTCAGGTTTTGTTTGGTCCTCCTATCCATTATGATTCATTCCATAATACGTTTAGGCAATCTTTACTCTGGCATTCTTTTGACATGGCCAAACCATTGTAATATTTTCTTTTGTATAATGTCTATGATGTCCGGCTTGTCTTACACACCAATAATTTCCTTTTTTTTTTTTTTTTTTTTTTTTTTTTTTGCATTCTATCCATTCTAGATCTTCCAGTTGATCTTCTTAAAATATCCATTTCTGTACTTAAAATTATTTTCATTTCCCTGGTAGGAATTTGCCAAACTTCAGCACCATTATGTTAAAATAAGTAAATAAATAAATAATAATAATAATAATAATAATAAACTATCTCATTGGCACTATAGAACCCTTAGCTTCATTCCTGGGTCGACATAAACTCTCCATACATACCTATCATGTATACTCCCCAATAATCCCCTGTATACTCTACTTCTCTCAAATAATGGTTAATGTGTTTTTCTCCCACCTCATTCTTGACCTACCTACTGAGCAGTTTCCCCCTTTGGGTTTCCTACAACTTTCCGTGTCTCTTTTTAATTCCTCATTTGTGCCACATGTCCTGACCATTCGCAGTCTACGAGACTTAACTGTTCTTATTATATCTGGTTTCCTATAAAGATCATGTAGTTCACTGTTATACAGTCTTTTAATTTGTCTGTTCATCTCTCTTTGGCCCAAAAATTGTTCGTAACAACAATATTCTCAAATACTTGCAATGTTTTCCTCTCCCTTAAAATAAGAGTCCATGTTTTACATCCATATAATGTAAATGGGAGAATAACAGTTTTATATATTTTAAATTTAAGATTTTTAGACAAGTTAGGTCAAGAGTCCCTATAATGTATAATAGCACGTATTTCCAGAATTGAGTCTATATTTAATTTCTTTGTGCATTTCAATCCTGTTTGTAATTGTTCCTAGGTATTTAAAATCAACCACTTCTTCAAAATTGCATACATTATAGACCTGTATGTTGTCACAGCCATTTTCTGTCTACTACTTAATCTCGGTGAAGACAGGAATTTTTAAA
Organism: Diploptera punctata; assembly: GCA_030220185.1. Taxonomy (NCBI): domain Eukaryota; kingdom Metazoa; phylum Arthropoda; class Insecta; order Blattodea; family Blaberidae; genus Diploptera; species Diploptera punctata. The sequence continues at coordinate 153,356 of JASPKZ010004563.1, forward strand.
ATTATTTTCATGAGAACAACCTCAATAGCTTCATTGCTTCGAAATTCGTTAACAAGTACAGCGTACGAGTAGAGCATGTGGGTCAAATGCGGAACATTGCATGCGTTGAATTATAATGTAGAACTTCAAGAAAGAATAAAAGCATAAATATAAACAGGAAGTTACAAATCACTAGTTTCTGTTTACATTCTCAACGATTTTTAACATATCTGATTGTAGAACCACATAAACTTGCTCTTTATATATTGGAAATAAGTCTTTGATCAACATATTCAGATGTAACATCTAAAATTCTGTTTATTTGTTATCTCAAACTGTTATGGTTCGTGAGACAAATAGTACAAAGCTAATGTCATTACGCCACTGTTCCAGCATCCAGTTGTACTCATGTTGATGGGTTTTGCAAGTTATTGTTTTGTTAATTCACAAAGCGATCAGGAAGTAAAACTACCATATCAGTTTTAAACTGAATTATTTCTGTATCAACATACCCCATATTCCCCTATTCATTTCACTGAGTGAATCCAAATATTTTAACATAAAGTTTTGTATTATTTTTTATGGCACGGAAGTATGATAACATAAATGTATATACCCACTTAATCACTATTTCAATACAACGAATATTCATAAAACGGTATTTCAAATGTATTTGGCCTAGAATTTGATAGAAGTGTTACTACATAATGGCAACATACGTGGACTGTAACAAAAATAGTGGCAACACTGCTGTAGAAGCGAAACTAGACGCAGTTTTTTTCTGTAACGTCTGTCACATGTTAATATATGTCTGACCGTCCGTACGTCTCAAATCGCATGTGTTTTGGAGAAAGAAAGTCTCCTCTGATTTGCCGCTCTAAGTTGATGTGTTTCGCCATGTTTACAAATCAGTAACAGCGATCTAGGTTGAAAATTAAATGTACCATGGCCATACAGCACGACAATGTCATAAAGGTCTTGTGGAAGCATACTGGGAGATGGCATTACCAAACAGGACTGCTCCGACGCACACCGCACACTCTGTAGCTGATCTATACCATCGCTGGGAGTGGGAAGTGCTTTTCCATCTACCATATTCACTGGAATTAAGCCCCTATGATTATGATTGGTCCCTAAGATGAAGGAACCACTTCGTGACATTTGTAGCGATTAATATGATAGGAGACATATAAACTAAAATACAACTCTAATATGCATGGATCTGAAACTACTGACCGTCCGTACGTCTCAAATCGCATGTGTTTTGGAGAAAGAAAGTCTCCTCTGATTTGCCGCTCTAAGTTGATGTGTTTCGCCATGTTTACAAATCAGTAACAGCGATCTAGGTTGAAAATTAAATGTGCCATGGCCATACAGCACGACAATGTCATAAAGGTCTTGTGGAAGCATACTGGGAGATGGCATTACCAAACAGGACTGCTCCGACGCACACCGCACACTCTGTAGCTGATCTATACCATCGCTGGGAGTGGGAAGTGTTTTTCCATCTACCATATTCACTGGAATTAAGCCCCTATGATTATGATTGGTCCCTAAGATGAAGGAACCACTTCGTGACATTTGTAGCGATTAATATGATAGGAGACATATAAACTAAAATACAACTCTAATATGCATGGATCTGAAACTAAAATGTTCCGAAATGTATTAAATTGTTATTAAAATTAAATAAATCTATAAATAATGAAAATAGAATATATTACTAATATCGCTATAAAATATGTATGTGGAAAAGTAGAAATATATCCAGGTAAAAATTCCACGTACATTTGTCTAGAATAAAAATACTGTAAAACGCTACCTGCTATACAAATGACAAATAATAGAATAAAGAGGTATTGTCAGAACTCTACCTACTTCGCAAGTTACAAATAATATAGGAACACAAAAAGGGTATTGTCAAAAGAATATAACTAATTCCAATTAGCAGGCTATACAACTAATAAGAAATATTCATTCTTTAAGAAAAGATAACATTAGTTATCTATTAAAAATATTAAAAATCTATTAACCCAATTCTTAGAAACCAATTAACGTTACTAAGCAATTCCAAGAAATGATGATAAAGAATTACTACCTGGCTAATACAGACAACAAAAGACATTCATTCACCTCTAGAAAAGATAATCTCTTAATATTGACAGTTTACAAAGAAACTGAAAAACATTAATCTATTAAATATCAAAGAACCAATTTACCCAGTTCTTAGAAAAATTATACATACTAGTAAATAAGATTATTGTAACATAAATATATATTCAATTGTAAGGAGTGGATTCCAGAGAAATAGGAGGAGCCACCGCCTTTATAAGCGAGAACTTATATCAAAATACGCTCACTCTCAGTGACTCTGTGTTCAGTGTTGGAACATCGTAGACCTGCAGACCGCGATCTCCGATTCAGTTTAAATATTAGATTCGTCCGATAAATAGTTAAATTTAAAGTTATAGTCCGTTAAGCATTTGGACTTTGAAAATATTTGATTCGAGCACGTGGACCTCTAAGTATTTCATCGACTCCACTCACAGATAAAACTTTGTAACTGTATTAACAAAAGTGTATTTCTCCGTAAATAAACAGTTACTTGGATTCGTTAAAATTGAGTGTACATTTGTACGGTGTTCTTTTGCTTATAAAGAGTTCATAACCCTGAGATCTCTTGCCTACCACCGAGCCCGCACCACATTCGATTCCAGACTGTTCCCGAGATACTGCTAGCATTATGACGGTCAGTCAGAAACATCAACAGAATAGAAACTGCTACAGAGATACTATGACTTCCACATCGCTGGCAACGAGTTGTAGACAATGCTGGGTACTACATTGAAGGATTGTAGAAGTTTCACAAGGTCTGTCACTTGAATATTAATAATAAATAAATAGTTGCCACTATTAAAGTTACAACTTAAGTATATACATCAATTCCTTTAGCTCATGCGGTTAGTTTGAAGGAAAATGATGAGAATATGAAGCTCTTGCTATCCGCTATCAAGCATGACAGTTTTTCTTGGCAGAAATGCGGGGAATTGAAAGTTATAGCCATCTTACAGGCTTACAGCTTGACTATACTACATTTTGCTGCTTCTTGTGCAAGTGGAACAGCAGAGACTATTTAACTCATGCCCCAAATGGTAGTCAATGATCAATCACGTTTCAATGAATTTTGTTTTACAACCAATGACAGTCGTATTTCACCTCGCTCTTTATCGATTTCTTATCAGCTCCTGCTTTTGTGTTAAATAAAACTCATTTTTTCTTATATTCTGAACAGGTCAGATTCCTTGATTTACTGAGCTGTTTACTAAAAAATAAATGAGTAAACTATAATGTTGATTATAATATACAGTTTGATGTGTTTCAATATTTCTCCACTAGGGTGCATTCTTACAATATTGCAATCTTATTTGGCAATAAATAATATGATGAAGTTGCAGTGAATGAACATAACCTCTCATTTCTGATTTGTTTTCAAACAACGCCGTTTACATTAAATATATAAATATTTTAAAATACCGGTAATTGTATTTAAATAATGATTTTTTAGTAAACAGCTTAATTTTATTCGTTAAATAGTCCCAACAAATGCCACTCCTGATTTCAAAATCATCTAGATAAATTCACTCGTCACTTCGGGAATTTATCGATTATTTGAAAATCATTTGTGACATTACTTATGACTATTTAACTCATGCCCCAAATGGGAGTCAGTGATCAATTGCGTTTCAATACATTTTGTTTTACAACCAATGACAGTCGTGTTTCACCTCGATATTTATCGAATTTTGTTTACCAAAATAAAGAAAGGTCCCCCTTTTTAATATTCTGAACAGATCAGATCATTATTTTGAAGTGACTGACTGTCTAATAAATACGTTGAATATAGCAAATAATGAACAGATCCCTTCACCCACGTATTTGATAATTTTGTGTTCAATAATTGTGTTTTTAAATACTGATTTTAATGAGTTATTTCCTAAAACGATTAATAAATAACATATAATGTTGGTTATAATATACAGCTTGATGTGATTCATTTTTCTCTACAAGGGTGCATTCTTACAATTTTTCGATCATTTTTGGCAATAAATAATATTATTAAGTTGCAGCGATGAACCAATGAAACAACCAAACATTTCTCATTTGTTTTCAAACATCGCCATTTCCATTAAATGTATAAATATTTAAAATAACTGTATTTAAATAATGGATTGTGAGTAAACAGCTTAATTTTATTCGTTAAATAGTCCTAACAAATGCCACAATTGATTTCAAAATTCTCTAGATAAATTGCAAACACTCGTAACATTACTTATGATAAATATAATCAATGTATTAAAAAGAACTGGCCAAAGAAAGAGTCACTTAATCCAGGACAAGAAAATGTTCTTCAACAACCACTTGTAAGTTCTGAAAAAAAATCTTATTGCCTCCACTGCATATCAAACTAGTTGGTTAAGAATGTGTGAAAGCACTGGATCGTGATGACAGTGCATTTCTCTTTCTGAAAAATAAGTTTCCAAGGATGAGTGAAGCTAAACTAAAAGAAGGAATATTGTTGGCCCTCAAATAAGGGACTGATGAAAGTACGCAATTTGAAAACCAATTAAATAAGCAAGAAGCAGCTGCATGACAATCTTTCAAACAAGTTGTCACAAACTTCCTACGAAACTTGAGGTCTGATAACTACAGACAACTTGTCAGTAAGATGATTGAGAACTACAAGATAATGGGATGTAACATGTCTTTAAAAAGTACTTTCTGCACTCCCATCTCGATTTCTTCCCTGAACACCTAGGGTCTGTGGGCGACGAACACGAGGAGTGTTTCCACCATGACATCACATAAATGGAAAGGCGCTATCAGGGTAAATGGTGTCCCAATATGTTGGCAGACTACTGTTGGGCAATGAAGAGAGATGTTCCTCAAGTGAAGTACAGTCGCATACGTTTTAGGTGAATAAATGTAATTTCAGCTAAGATATTCTAATGCTATAGTGTTTAGACATGAAAAATGTTTCTTCATATGATCACTCAAAAACTCTGGGTGATGGAAAAGTTCTGTAAAAAGATTTCAAATCAGCACAAAAAAGTAAGTCAGAAACACACATTGTTTCCCTTATAACTAGGGCAAGAATTGTGATGCATTTGCATATTTTTCTATGAGAACTATACAATGCTCAGTTATATAAATGCGTTTTGGCGGAAAATTATCTCAAATAGGCAACATTGTGGTTGCATTTATTTGCACGTTTTGTCAATTTTATAACATATTGCATTTTTGTGGATTTTCTAGCACATTAGTGCTTATTTCAACCACTCAAACACACTTTTTGGCAGTTTTATGCGTTTTCGCGAGGAAATGTGCATTTTTTAAAAACATAATTTATTTTCACTGTCTCTACCAGTATAAAAATTGACTTCAACATATGTTTTATGAAACGAGAAGAGGTTCTGCCTTCCCACATTCCAACCAATTGTACACAGGACTAGTTTATAGAAACCAGGAGTTCAATTAGTGGAGCAAAGGAACGTAACAAAACTATAGTAAATTATCTAGAAAAAGTGAACGGGGAAATGGGAAAGTATGTATTGAAGAAAATTGTAATGATTTTGAGTAAAAACAAAAGATTTGATACGCTGTCATCAATAGCTGATGTTTTGTCATAAGTAATGCCACGAGTGATTTCCAAATTATCGATAAATTCACGACTCAAGAAGTGAGGAGTGGATTTATCTACAGAATTTGGAAATCAAAAGTGGCATTTGTTAGGATTATTTAACAAATAAAATTAAGCTGTTTACTCACAAATCATTATTTAACTATAGTTATTTTAAAATATTTATATATTTAATGTAAACGGCGATGTCTGAAAACATCGATTGGTACACTTCATTTGCTTTTTTTGTTCGTCACTGCAACCAGATCATATTATTTATTGCCAAAGGAACGCAATATTGTAAGAATACACTCTAGTGGAGAAAAAATGAAACACATCAAACTGTATATTAATTCATTTCTGATGTCCTATGATGTAAATATGACAATTATATTTTTCTGGGAAAAAATACATTTAAGAAAGTGTAAACAGTGGTTTCTTTTTTTGGTGGTATAAACAATTGCTACAAATGTTTTTATATTAACTCCTGCATGCGCTATGTGTTGACATTCATGCACTATATATACCATCTGGTAACCGTATTTCTTGGGTAATCGGTCACTGCAAAATAATGCTATGACCTATTCAGAATGTCAAAAAGGAGGTGCTTTCTTTATTATGATAAACTTTAGTTGGTAAATTCTAGGCGAAACACGACTGTGATTGGTTGTAAATAAAAACTCATTCAAACGTGATTGGTGATTGACTACCATTTGGGGCATGAGTTAAATGTAGGAGTACCAGGGGACTTACAATCTAGTTTCTTTTAAATATTCATCTTTAGCATCGCTACAAGTGGAAAGGAATTTCTCGATGTACAAGTCATTGTTAAGAGACAATAAAAAATGTTCTCTTTTCGAAAATCTACAGCAGTTGTTTGTTGTGCATTGCAATGCAGATGTAAAAAAGTGAACACCTTATATCAATCTGCAAATGTGAATTTTATAAATATTATACTGCATTATTTTTAATTTCAGTGCATTTTTGGTAATCTTTAGTGCATTATTGCATTTTTATAATGCATTATCCTGTATTTTATTGTGTATTAAAATCATTGCCCTACTTATAAAAAAGTTACAATTGTGTTGGCCAGTGTTATTGGTACAATCTTACCTCGTATTCAGTCTTATTTCCCTTAATATACAATGTTGCCTAAGAATAATGTTTCTATAGATGATAGTTCCGTACACAATTCAGTCATATGGCGGGTAAATTAGCACCACGGTACCCCCAATAGACGGAGTCGGCGGAGTAGTACCTTAAGTAAGTTTATTTACAGTACAACTGGAAGTTAGCTCACAATTTGAATAGTTAAGAGGAGCCCTAACAGCAAGAATGTATTTTTTGAACATTAACTAGGATTTGATGGACAAAAGATTGTAATTAAGTTTGACAACAATGTGAATTGGAAATGGTTTGGCAACATGGTCATATAAGTACGCAACAATGCACAGAAATAGATACGCTTTAGAAACGCTAAGCGCTGTGTCGGAAACGGACTTATCTGCGCGTTATTAAGCAGACGTTGAGTATTTGTGGACGTGACGTGGGTCCCACAGCGGAGATCTGCAACATCTTGCTATCAGTTTCATATTATTCATCACATTAAATAATAACTCATTTCTTTTCAGTTTTAAGTAAAAATATATCTATCGCAAAGACACTGCGTAATCTAAGCGAGTTTCTCAACAAATAGAACTTCAATGTTTACAAGATACATATTTATTCTTTTGCCTCAAGTTTACAACAACTGCCGCACATTTTAAAATACCTTACACACATTCCAATCTCATTTTACTTTCTAACTGAACTAACTCACTGGCACTATCGAACCCATAGATTCATGGCCATGCGGACCTAAGCTCTCCATACATCCATACCCTAAGCTAATGTTTTCCAATCATTCCCTGTATAATCTACTTCCCTTATATCATAGTTAATGTTATTCTCCCACCTCATTCTTGGTCTATCAACTGGGCGTTTTCCCCCTGGCTTTCCTACTAGAAGCTTCCACGCACATCTTTCATTCCCCATTCGTGTCACATGTCCTGGCCATCGCAGTCTATGAGACTTAACTGTTCTTATATCTGGCTTCTAATAAAGATCGTGTAGCTCACTGTTATGTTGTCTTCTCCATTCACCTGTCTGTTCATCTCACTTTGGTCCAACATTTTTCCTAAGATGTTTATTCTCAAATACTTGTAATCTCCTTTCCTCCCTTAAAGTCAGAGTCCATGTTTTACATCCATATAATATAACTGTTAGAATGACAGTTTTATATATTTTGAGTTTAACGTTTTCTGAAAGGAGTTGGGACGTCAAGAGTCCCTGAAATTTATAATAGCCCTCTCGTTTTACTTTAACAGATTAATATTTTTAATATTAACTATCGCTTAAAACACATTTTAAATGTTTCCTAAATATTTTTTTCATTATATTTTAATGGAATATTTAACATTACGTACTATTTCGTGTAGCAGCCATATTGTTTTTACAGCCATTTTATTTCTTTCTTTGAATGCAGCTATCATACAGCCTACGTAAAAGTACCTACAAAGGAAAGCGGTAAATTAAGATAAAGAGAGGGAAATGGCCAGATGATGTTCGGAGACAGTTTGTGGCTTAAAAGTCTCTAAAAATTGTGTAACAGGTGAGGAAGAAACCCGAAAAAAACATCACCCAGGAAACTTGTCCTGACCGAGGATCGAAACCGGGACACTACCTCGAGACCACAGCGATGGGTAACTTTTTGTAGTCTACCACGGGAACTGCATACCGAAACCCATACACAGAAATGTTGTCACGTACTAAGGACGTGTCCAAAATAGTATCAGCAAGGCACTAAAATCTAATACCAAATATCTCATTTAAAGTACATCAATTGGTAGATTGCATCACGCCCACTTTCTGCCTTCCGCGCCACATCCCGCCACACTTCACTCCGATTCTCTCGTGCAGAGAGTCCATCTACTCCTACCAGTGAGTTGGCATTGCTGGATTCTGGCTTCGATTTATATACCTTGCAGTTGGAAAAGTTATTTTTTTTACACGGAACTGGTACATCACAACGCTACTTTGGAAGAAATGTCAAGATAGATTTGCGCATGTGATGGTTGACAGTTTACTTGTAAGATAAAGAGAGGGAAATGCAGGTGGAAATTTCATTCTTAAGTTTTACTTTCCACGTGGAATCTCAATACAACTATTCTAACGGTATGATTTAACATTAATGGACTTTAAATTTGTCATAATTTTCACAAAGTGCGCTATAGTATGAATTTTGTATAAATAAACAAGATAACTATCAACATCAATAAGAAAATTGAAATGCAGAAAATCACCTGGGCCGGATTCCCAAAACATGGCTCATTGCAAATGTTATATCAATTTTTAAAAAAGGAGACAAATAAAACAAGTGATTATACAGGAATCAGTATTTTGAACTCTATATATAAAATATATGCAGGGATATTGCTTAATAGATTAAAACCAATAACAGATGCATTGCTTTTAGAAGAACAGAACGGTTTTAGGCAAGGAAGGTCCTGCTCTGACAATATATTCACTATGAGACAGATAATAGAAAAGAGACGAGAATTCAATTTACCCACATATTTAGCTTTCGTAGATCTTGAAAAAGCCTTTGATAAGGTGATAAGAAAATTGTGGGAAATAATGAAGGCAAGAGGGTACCCAGCTCAACTTACAGAAGGAAAAGTCTTTATAATGGCACGAAAATTATCCTTAATTTAGATAATTATTCCAGTGAATAAATTTTAATAAATCAAGGAGTTCGACAAGGGTGTACATTATCACCTACATTGTTTAATATATATTTTGACGAGGTTACACGAAAAAGGGGAAAATCAAGTCCAATAGGAATACAAATTAATAAGGAAATGTATATGAATATTTTAATATATGCAGACGATCTGGTAATTATACATAAGTCAGAGGAAGATTTACAAAGAGCCATTTACATGTTGAGTCAATTAGGACTATATTATAATCTCAAAGTCTCAACTTTAAAAACTAAAATTATGGCTTTTCAGGGCAAAGTGCCAGTCAAAGCAAAAATAGTAATCAATAATGAAATAATAGGACAGATAGCACGCTTTAACTATCTTGGTTCAGATATAACATACAGCTACGATTGGGATATACACAATAAATTAAACCGATATCAAATGATGTGTGGCACCATAAGAAGAACCCTCCGAAAGGCTCGAAGAGAGACTCAGCTCAGGTTTTATAAAATTATGGCTGTTCCTGATCTTTTATATGGATCTGAATCTTGGGTACTTACAAAAAAAAATATCTCACACATTCTAGCCACTGAAATGACATTTTTAAGATCCATAAAAGGATGTACACGCATGGATAGATTACACAATGAATCAATAAGAAATGAACTGGAGATATTTTCAATACTCGATAAACTAGACGAGCACAAATACCAATGGATATAACATTTAGACAGAATGGACAATACAAGATTACCCAAAAAGATGAAAGCCTACAAACCACATGGAAAAAGATATTTGGGACAAGGAAACGATGGACTTGAGACCGGAACAGGTCGCATTGACCTAATCCTGGAAAGGAAGAAAAAGAAGAAGAACTATCAACCATTACATGCGGAAACCCAGGGAATTTGTTGAGATGCATCAAGGCCGTATCCAAAAAATTATCTGCCGTTTTAAAGTGCAAGGCACAGAAATCGGAGCCAGAATCCACCAATGACAGCCCACTAAATGTAGCAGACGTATATCCCCGCATAAATTAAGTATAGAGTGGAGTAAGGCGGGACGCGGCGCGAACGGTGGGTAGTGAGGGTTTACCGGTCTGCCAATACAGGAGTTGTATTATTTCCCTATAGTTTAAATGAGAGATTTGGCGCTTGATTTTAGTGTCTTTTATACACGTCCTTTGTACACCACAACGATTCTCTGGGAGATATTTCAAAATAGGTTTCAGCATGCAATGGCTGACAGTTCCTTGTAAGAACAATAAATACCGTGGTCTGTCAAATATCCATGGACCCCGGCCCGGAATAAACCCGGTAAGTTTAGGAAGAAGATGGTAAGTAGGTCATTCTTTATATCACGGCCCAAAAGGACGCCATGTAGGATGCGACTAATCAATTAGAAATGGAACGCGAGTTTATGGCCGTGTGTTGTGATTTTAATTAAGATAGAAAGGCATGTGATATAATTAAATTATTTACGCTGCGAGTCAATATTTATCAAGTTGGTAATAAAATTGTTCGTTTCATTCAACTTTTAATTACATCTTCACGTTAAAAAAAAAACAAAACAAGAGCAAATCAATTAATGTGCAAGCGGCCGGCTTTATATGTAAATAACGTGCATATCTGATTTCACAGATTATTCTAAACTGATTGACAATGAAGATATGAATTACATATTTTTACAATCTCTTGGTCTTGTGCTCAGAGCTTCATGAGGTTCCGGGTTCAATTACTGTATTTTTCCTTAAAGGGAATTATCCCTGTGGTTGTCCATGGTCCGGATTTAGGTTAAGGGTTAAGTTTAGGCTTAAGGTCTCTCCTGGCGCTTCATTATCATTTATCACCCATTTATCATCGAGGTAACGTAACTCTGGCTTCCAGGTTCCCCAACATAATAAATGGATTACAATTCCGCCAATGTCAGGGGAGAAAGCCACGAATGTCATAAAATGCAAACTGGTGACATTGAAAAAATGTAAATATCCGTAGTACCTAATTAATATACAACGAAAATGACCTTGACAATAAATTCTATATGTACCCATCGCAGTCTACAAGGCTTAACTGCTGTTATTATACCTGGTTTCCTATAAAGTTCATGTAAATCACTGATATGTAAGTCTTCTCCATTCACCTGTCTGTTCTTCGCTCTTTGGTATAAAGATTTTACTAACAAGGAAAGTACTTATGTTGGACCAGTTAATTGTAACAAAAATTGGATGATATGTTGAATAAAGGATACTGAAAACCGTGATATTAGTAATTTGTATGCAAATTCAATAGTATGCATATTACTACCGTAATACACGAAATAAGGAACAAGAAAATAAAAAAAAGGCTTAACATCGGTACAAAAAAAGTAAAACATTTGGAAAACATAAAATAAACAATAAACAAAAATAGTGTGGTGAAAGAGGGAAGAACAATAAGGGACAGGGAGAAAAATATAAACTATCTATCGTCGGGTTTTTACAGCTGCTGCCGTCTTCCCGTGCCAAACCTCCAAAGCCTACGGTCTTGGGCATCTTCGATGCTTAGTCCTCTAGCTTGCATTATTGTCTTCATGTTTTCGTTCCATGTTAACCTTGGTCTCCCTCTTTTTTCTTTCTGTTCGGAAGCCATTCATATAGTTGCTTCGGCCATCGCTCATCTTCCATTCTTAAGACATGTCCTAACCACTTTAATTCCTTCTCCTCAATTCTTTCAATTATGCTTTCTTCTGCTTCCATTATGTTTCTAATTTCCTTATTTGTGACATGTTCTAATCTAGACTTTCTGGCACTTCTTCGTAAATAATTCATTTATAGAGCTATTAGTCTATTCTTGTAGTACTTATTGATTGTCCATACCTCACTTCCGTACATTGCAACAGATTCCACCAATGTTTTACCAATATATTTTTTTGTGTCTTTCCAAATATGCTTATCCCACCATATGGAATTTAACAATGATATTATTTTGCTACTCAATTCAATTCTATGTTTTATGTTCTCTTTCTCTATACCTTCAATGTTATCCATAATTATTCCCAAATATTTAGTTTGTTTCACTTGCTTTATTTGGATTCCTTCTTCCAATATTAAATTTTCTCGTTCATTGCTATTTATTGCCAGATATTCTGTTTTTTTGTAAATTTACTATGAGACCCCATGATTCATATGTGTTTTTCAACCTTTTTATCATGAATTCCATATCAAATTTGTCTTGCGCTAAAACCAGTTGATCATCGGCAAATTGTAATGTCAGCAAAAATCTGTTGCCTATTGGGATCCCCATACCTTTGCAGCTTTGTTTCCATTTCATTAACATAAATTCTACATAAATATTAAATAAAATTGGTGATAGACTACAACCTTGTTTCAATCCCTTTGTGGTTTTTATAGGATTAGACATTATATTTCCAATTTTAACATAAGCGGAGTTATCTTTATAGATTTGTTTAATAATTTCTATTAGGTTTTTATATAAACTAACAAAATAAATATTGCAACGTAGCGGCACGATTACATGAACAGCAGCGCATCGGAGTGCGTCTCGCACAGTCGAGTATTCGTACAGTATATACTAATTGTTTGTATTTAAACATAAAAAAACTCAATACATTGTAAGTACAATAGAATATTTGTTTTAGGCTATTATTTATTTATTAGCATATATATGGTGTAAAACAATAATTTTTTAGGGCATAACAATATATATTGCACGTAAATGTGTACATTTACATGTGTGAGTCCATAAAATATTTGAACAAAAGTATAAAATGGACATAATAAATCCATTTTACGTCTCAACTACATTAGAATCTACAGTTCAGAAAAAAATGAAAAATACGAAGAACCTGGATTGGAGGATGACCAGGTTCCGTATTTTCTGGCAAAAATTATAGAACAAAAATATTGGAATGGGTTAGAGGACGTTAGTGAAAATATTTTAGATTTCGAAGACTATGCTACTTGCAGTAAGAAGCTAACATTAGGCCAGATGTTGTGAAGACTTTGAAATTGCCAACAAATCCATTGAGGAACGTGAAAGTTGAAGTAGTTTTAAGCAGTCTCCTTTAAAAAAAAAACCAAAAGTCCTAACGTACTGTCTGCCTATTCTGAAAACAAAATTGGAAAACATTTATGAATATAGGATGTGAGGGAAATCTGTCCCAAAGTACTGTTCACAAATAATCAAAGAAATGACCAGCATTAATTAGTAACCGAAATGCATGAACAGTTTTGAATTATATAGAAAATAAAACAACTTATCTAGCTTCACAATCAAAAAACAGGGACCCCTACAAAATCTCCCAAATTAAAAACTTCATCCTTAATACGTTTCGAGATTCTCGAGATCGGGGATTGACAGTGCACTATTGCATTACAAACGTCGGCTCTTTTTCGAGCGAATGAATTGGGTTTGAATGAATTTAAAGCTTCAAAGACATTCATTTCAAATTTCAAAAAAAGAAAACAATATTTCTTCAAGAAAAATTACAAAATTTGTCACTGTCAAGGGTATTGAAAACGAAACTCAAACTATTGAAAATTCAAATAAGTTTGTAAGAGACGTTAATCAGACCATTCAAGAAAACTGCTGCATACCAACAAAGAATGTGTGGAACTGTGACCAAAGTCAATTTAATTATGAAATGACAGACAACAGAACACTGGCAGTCAAAGGCGAAAAGCTCACTGTTGCTACAGTTCAAAACCTACGTGCAACTCATTCTTACACGATAGATGTTCTTAATTCAATGTGTGAGCAACTTGGGAAGAGGTTATACTTCTGTTTTCAAGAACCTACTGGAAACTAATTCGGGCCCAGAAGATAGAACAGAATACACCTCCAAATGTGTATGTCGACTGTAGTGTCAGTGTAAAAATGACAAAAGAACATTTGAAAACATTCTTGAAACATGTGTTTAGTGAAAACTTTAAAATGGATTCACTTTAATATGCGATTCGTGGTCCAGGCATAAGGACGAATAATTCTTACAGGACTGTTTACCCGATACAAATATAAGGCTGAAAATTATTCCTGCAGGAGCCACCGAATACATACAACCTCTTGATGTTTATTTTTTCGTCAATATAATATCTACGTGCGACGACTTGAAGAATATGTGCGTCTAAAATCAGATGGGAACGTGTAATTGTCTGATAGATTCTCTATTATTAAACTGCATTTCCTTGTACATAATCAACTCAGCACAAATTTACAAAGATATGCGTATTTATGCTTGGAAAACATCTGACTCTAACGTGCAACAAAGTTTAACGCGATTCACAAATGTGATTGAAAATTTATTTGAGATTGGTTTTAGTGAATGTTCCACATATAACTGCTCCAGGATTGCCATCATCAGATGCTCATGGTGTTCGCAAAAACTTTGCTACAGCCATTTCATCGAAGACCCTCATTATCACCATTGATGTTATGGTAAATGATAGTTTGTTTTTGTTACTCCAGTACACGAAAATGTAACCGATCGTGAATTTCAAGTAACGAAAAGTAGGGTCTACACAGTGCTGCTATCTGTATAAAGTAATCAAAAATAGTTATTGATGTCAATAAGGTGAGAAAATAATATTTACATTCCTCGCCCCGCTAGCTGCACTCATTCTTGAAACCAGCTGCATTGAGCAACCGTGCCGTTACGAACTGATCAATGACGCGATTATTCCTCGCCCCGTTAGCGCGCTAGCTGCACTTATTCTTGAAACCAGCTGCATTGAGCAACCGTGCCGTTACGAACTGATCAATGACGCGATTATTCCTCGCCTCGTTAGCGCGCTAGCTGCACTTATTCTTGAAACCAGCTGCATTGAGCAACCGTGCCGTTACGAACTGATCAATGACGCGATTATTCCTCGCCCCGTTAGCGCGCTAGCTGCACTTATTCTTGAAACCAGCTGCATTGAGCAACCGTGCCGTTACGAACTGATCAATGACGCGATTATTCCTCGCCCCGTTAGCGCGCTAGCTGCACTTATTCTTGAAACCAGCTGCATTGAGCAACCGTGCCGTTACGAACTGATCAATGACGCGATTGAATTTTAATGACAAATCACGAGTTTTATTAAATTTTCAGCAAAATGACTAACATCATATTCAATGTCAATCAATTAACATATCCTCTAATTTTTGTTACAATCCAACGTAAGTACTTTCCTTGTAAGAACTTTATTCGCAATCTTTTCTCCTCACTTAAAGTAAGAGTCCGTGTTTCGCACCCATATAATATAACTGGTAGTATAACATTTTTATTTATTTTCAATTTAATGTTATTTTAAGAGAATTTGGGACAAGAGTCCTGCAACCTATTAACAGCATGAGTTTCTGGAGTTGAGCCTATGCTTAATTTAATTGTGCATCCCATTACTGTTTGTAATTTGTCTGAATTGTTATTAATTGACCATTTCCATTACGTAATGTATTTCTACGTGTCACATTATGCCTATTTACTTCCTAGATATTTTAATTTAGTAAAATTCGTGCTACGGGAAACATCAATTTGTAAATTTTGGGCTATTGTATGTCATCTGTGAGTCTGTGAATGTTGCATTGGGTAACAACGTCATGTTTTTCAACATGATAATATAACATGATAATACACGTTTCCGATATACAATTGAGTTACTCTGGTTAGAATAAGTGTATTTAAGTCAAAAGTGATTGAGCGTTTTCGGCGATCTGTATTTGTTTGTTAGCGTGTTTATTACAGCTAATGTGTATTTCCGATTGTAAATGCTTGTCTCAGGTAATTTCTACCTCAATTTCTCATACGTTTTAAGGAATTTATCACATTTTTTATTTCCCTCAGGTACTGCTACAATAATTTGAGCGGTTTTATTTTAACTAGCTAAAGCCCGGCGAGGCGTGCGCTGCTACGCCTAAATAAATGAAATGATTTTTAAATTTTCCTTTCAGATAAACTCCTACACCTAATGTTTTTAGATAAAATTAGCAGCTAAACACTTGCCGTACCTGAAAATGTGTGTACACGGTTATACACTGCGACGAAACAAACATGACGATTTGCTAGAGTCAATTCTTATTTTAGGATATCAGGTAAACCTCCGTTTCAGTGACCGAATTTCGCTGACTTTTTTTAACAATATCTACCTCGGTTTATTTTAAAAGAATATACTGAATTTCGTTGTGAAACGCCGAAAATTGTAACTGCTAGAGCGACTTTTTCATTTTCGTTTCAGGTGAACTCGTACACCTAATGGTTTTAGAGCATAAATGATAGCTGCTAAATACTTGACGTATTTGAAAACCTGTATGTACAGCCTTTAAATAATTGTTGGCGCACAGGTAATTTTCAAGTCCCAGAACGAAGCCACTGCGCATGACCAGAGGTCAGTTGTTTGGTTCACAAGTGTACATCTATTTGAGAAACTAAAATCTGTTCTATTTCTTTGTGTGTCGTGCAATGGTAAATAATTTCGCGTATATAAGTAGTGCGGTAAATGCTGTAAATAAAACAAAGCAAAAAAATAAAACAAAACAAAGAAAATTAATTGAGATAAGGACGAGAGAGAGAGAGAGAGAAAAAAAACATGAAAGTGGGATAGAACACGCGACTTCCTGCATGGGAAATAGAAGCTCCTTCCACTAGACCACAAACGTTCCCTACTAGAAACTGTCTGTATGAAGCGATGCAATACTCCAGGACTTACTTGTATAATTAAATTCTTTATTAACTAGTCTTAATTTAAATTAATCAAACGCATTTTACATTATTAGTGGAAATAAACAATTTTGTTATGCCTTGTATTTTTTAAACAAAGTAACGAGATTTTACAATCGTTATCCATTTATATATATATATATATATATATATATATATAACGTATGGGCATTATAAAAAATAACGACGTTATTAAAACAAATTCCTGGCCAGAATCGAACCTGGACCTGCGCCGTCCAAGAAAGCATCTTAACGACTGCTACTGAAGCGAACGATACAAATATTGCATCAGAAGTAAGCGCTAATTTACTATTGACTGGTTTAAGATACCATTACTTGCTTTCAGTCATCTGATAACTCTCTTAACTTAGAAATTCAATTAATACATTTATTTGTTGAAATTCTTTCAATAACGATTGGTATGAATCTATGATCATGCCGTCGGATTTGACCTCAAAGGAGACAGCACATGTAACAACTTACTCGTGTGAATCGCTCTTCCAAACATTTAACTTTCCACCATCGAGAGTTGCGCCATCATTTTTTTCAAAGGTTGTACATTTTTTCATAACAATCGACTACCGACTTTTCGAGTTTTTCGAGCACAAATATAGCAGGCTGAATTTTTTTATGTAAAAGTTCATATAGGCTCCCTAAATGTTTGTATAAATTTAATATGTGAGGCGAGTATTTTGTTTGAAAACGAGACCCACGTGTTTTCACAGACATTGGTTTCCATTGAATGAGTCTCGCAGGCGTATTTATATTAATTGTCAGCGATAATGAGAAATGTCTGGAGAAAGCGATACAATTTATGAGCACAATCGCAGCACAAACAATTATCACGTGGGCGATCCTCTATTGTTTCTTATTACAATACAAACCGCTCTTCACTTGTTTTCGACCATTAATTCTGCACGCAATAAGCAAAGCAAATTTATATTTAAGTTAAACGCAAACATTGTGTTGGCAGATCTACATATTACGCAAATTGTAATTTAATTTACAACACACGTCTGACGTAACAAATTGTAAGTAAGTTATTGTTCTTGTTTTATTTGTAACTTACCCTAAATTCTGTCAAAATAAAATGACAAACAAGAAATATTTTCAGTTAAATGTATACGAATGTTTACACTAAAACATATTATATAATGGAAATGGACAGTTCATGATAAATGAAGGAAATCTGAAGAAGTGGCTGAATTCAAATACTTACGAACAATAATCACAAATAGGAATGAGATGCACAAAGAAATTAAACATAGGTTCAATTCTGGAAATGCGTGCTAGTATGTATTACAGAGACCCTTGATATCCCAACTTTTCTCAAAAACGTTAAACTGAAAACATATGGAGGAACTTCGGGTAATTTGGACCCCTGTTTTGAATTTGTTGTTTTTCTCCATTTAATTAACGGCTTTGAATTTTGTTTAATTACAGTAATTATCGTTAGCGTTGTAACTATGAAATAGCATTGTTATTTTATTCAAATATGGAAACATCTTCTTAATTTATAAACATATTTCATTACAAGAAATGTTCACTTTAAACTCCATATTCGGATAAATTGGACCCCAGACTCCATCTTTTTAAATGTATTTACTCAATTAATTTATACAGACAGGCACAGAATAATCTGAAAATATGTATGACTGATCATAATTAAAAAGAGTTGATATTTATTTCTTCTTCTTCTTCCTTCCAAGTATTAGGCCGAGGCCTGTTACGATCCTATAGAAAATTTTCCCTTATGGGAAATTCTCGTATAAGACTTGAAAGCATAATAGTAGTCCCTTCGATTGGTTGCTGGCCAAAGGAAGGCAAGACCAGTGATGGGGCTGCCATCTTATAGCCTCTGGTCAGGCTTTTCTGTAGAAGAAAAGAAAATAAAGGAAAGAAGAAATGGAAGAAAGGAAGGACTCCCTAGCCCTCGGATGCCCTAATAGCGTCGGGGTCGAAAACAAGAGTTAACGAAGAGAGGTTAGATAGTAAAGTTAAAAGAGTGCAAAACACAAGTAAGTGGAAGAAATGTTTTGCACAGCTTGGGCACCTTGTGGTCGCCATCCACATATCCCCTAGATGAGGACCCCTGAGGGCTGATATTTATTTAATGTTTTGAAAAGTTATTGTTAATTATAACATTCACACGTCATACAACTGCAGAAAGCGACGGTTTTTGGGCTTATTAAAATTACAAGGATATTAAATAAAATTAATTAAATGAATGGTTTTTACAGATAGCATCCTCATTGATAAAATATACGTATTCGTGTAAAGTGGACCCAGGTCCTCGTGGATAGTCCACATTAACCGAATTCCTTTGTTATGTTTAATTATTTTATACAGCCACCATGTCACATAATATCAAACCAAACCCGTCACTGTATTAAAACAGCATCTACATAATATAATACATTTAGGCGTTTTTTTCAACATTTGTAATATTCAACAGCAGAAATTAAGAATTGATTCTTAGTTTGAAAACTTCTAAAGTAGTACGGTGCAATTAGTTCAAAAAATGCCAAACCCCAACATTCAAAGTAAAAGTTTCCCTCCAACTCGAAATTGTTCAATACAGTCCACACATTGTTTGGTAAAAAGTTACACCATTTTGAGCGTTGGGTTTGGGGGAGAAGGGGGAGAAGTTGGAAAATTAGTCGTTTTTATCAGTTTGTATTAAATATTTCGAAAACTAGGCGGTTTAGCGCAAAAGGTGTCATATAAAAATAATCTACGTTAAATTGCGAACAAAATGATTCTGTGCATAATCTTGCAAAGGTGAACGGTTTCGGAGTTACGGAGGATGTAAAAACATTTTTTTTGTATTTTTTTTAATTTTTTGGAAAAATGAAATTATAACTACTATGCAAAGAGAAATAACTAAACAATTTTATTAAAAAGTAATATTGTACAATCGTATTGTAGTCCAAAAGAGGCTCAGCAGAGGGTTAGAAGTGTAAAAATACTGGGAACTAGAACCGTGCGTAAGGAACCCTGCATCTGCCGCCTGTCCCTCATCTGTCTCTCAGTCGTATTGGGAGACCCATTGAATGATTTTGTGAGTGTTATTTCTAGTGAAGTTCTGCTGTAATTGTTTATTGTTCGTCTTTAGAATACTGTGCGAACTAGTGATAATCACTTGAAAGTGTGTGAATTATGGCGGAGTGTGTGTTGAAACCTTGTAAGATGTTTTAGCAGATGAAAACGTGAACTGTGATAAAGCGTGTGAAGTTGGAACACTAGCCTTGAAAGAGATTGGGAATAAAACATTCGATAAGATACACTTGAAAAGAAAGTTAGCTGTTAAGTATATAGCCTCTATAACCAAGTCTATGACAATTAATAACAACATGTATGTGTGAACCCAAACACTCTCTTAAATCGGATGATATGCACAATAAGGAGTGATGAGAGACTTGAAGAAATATTTCAATTTGAATTATGTGCTTATTCTCCAACCCTCTTCGACGAATCTGGCTTGATGAGGAAGGCAAGTAAATCGTCAATGGTGACTGTTTTGGTCCAGATTCAAATGAATCATCAATCACCATAGATTCAGATAATGTGCCCTATATCATTGATGGAGGTCACCTCTTTCATCGTGTTGTTTGGCGATGCCCAGCTACCTTCAAACAGATTTGCGAGCAATATACGAATTACATAATTACTCATTATGGACCAGCAACTGTTGTTTTGGATGGATACGAGCAAGGAAACACAAAAGATGAACACTTCCGCAGATCACGTTCTACCACTAACATTGAAGTAAAAGTAGAAGACTCAATCCATGTAAATATCAATCAAAGTGAATTTCTAGCTAACACTAAGAACAAACTGGGCCGTATTTCTCTTCTTACAGTGCACTTCCAAAGAGGTGGTTGCACATTTCATCAAGCAACGAGCGACGCTGATTTATTAATAGTTTTAACAGCAATTGATGAAGCTAAGAAAGACGTTGAAGCTTGTGTAATTGGTGATGACATGGACTTACTGGTCTTATTGACTGTCCACGCACCCTCAGAGAACAAATTGAAAATGGTTGTACCAAAGAAAGGCAATCAGCAGGAAAAACTATACATTATTTCTGATATTCAGCGAGGCATTGGGGATATGAAAGGTGTTCTCTTAGCAATATACGCCTTCACAGGATGTGACACCGTATCAGCTATCTACAAAAAGGGGGAAATTGCACCGTATAGAAAAGTGCAAGCTAACAACGCTCTTCGTACGAAACTTCTAGTCTTCAACAACCCCAAAGCTGACCCCAGTGCAGTGGCTGACGCTAGAAAGCATTTCTTTCTTGCGATGTTTGGAGCCAAGAACACCGAATATCTGGATTGTTTTCACTACCAGTGTTACATGAAGGCTATTTGCAAAGCAGCTTACACATTCATTGTTCAAGTTGGCTGCACTTTCCCCCACTTCAGCAGCTTCTAGGCAGCATTCAATTAGAACCTACCACCAGATGCAGCAGTGGTTCTCTATGCCTGAGACCAATTACAACAGCACGTCCTGCAGCTCCCCAGGAATTACTTTCCCTCATAGTGTGCGTTTGCAAAGACGAATGTATCAGTACCTGCGAGAGCAGAAAGAGTGGTCTAAACTGCTCAAGCATATGCAGTAATTGCTCAGGCCTAGGATGTGATAACAGGGACACGAACATCATAGACGAAGATACAGATGAGGAGGGTACTATGTTTGAAGAGGAGGGTGCTATGTTTGAAGAGGACTGAACTCCAACATTTTTAATAAAATATGGTTGCAATATACAGCCAAATATGCAAATTTTCTAAAGAAAAGACTGCAGATTTAAAAATATTATGATTGAAAATAATATATTTATATATCTTAAATTATAATTAAGATAATATTTGTATATTTTAAAATCATTTATGTTTGAAAGTTATTCATTCTTAATTCGGCATTGTACAGAGAAAGTTCAGAGTAAGTTTCACCATATCACTGGTTTATATGGCCTAGGCCTGTGGAAGCCTCATTTCCCTTAAATGTAGCGCCCCTTGAGAAGGTGGTGAGGTTGTCGTTCCTTCAAGGTCTTGTCACTAACAAACCACCGGCCACTAAAATCACAATTTGCCTTTACAAAACACAATCCTGTATAAAAAAAGTTTTATTAGTGATAATGTAATATTTTTTTCCAAGAAATCTAAAAAATACCTCCGTAACTCTGGAACCGTTCACTTTATCAATAGTATGAACGGGGTCATTTATATTCGAAATTGAATGTACATTATTTTTGCATACGGCACATTTTGCACTAAACCGCATAGTTTGCGAACTATTTTAGAAAAACTGATAAAAACTAATAATTTACCAACTTCTTCTCCCCCCTCCCATCAAACCCGACGCTCAAAATGGAGTAACGTTTTACCAAACAATATGTGAACTGTATTGAACAATTTGGAGTTGGAGGGAAACTTTTACTTTGGATGTTGATGTTTGGGTCTAATTGCATCGTACTAAAGTGGACATTTTCATAAATATCACAAATCCTTCTTCGAACAAAGAATAAAAGAAACTGGCCTTGAACCTATCAAAGTTGATGAGGGGAAGAAGTTAAAATATTTTCTGTTCGAGGGCAGCACCAATTAGAGAAGATATTAACAGTTCCACTCAAACAGAAGGGTCCACATTACCCGAACGTCCCTATTAAACTGTTATTATCCCAGTTATATTATATGGATGCGAAACAAGGACTCTTAGTTTAAGGGAGGAGAAAATATTACGAGTATTTGAGAACAAAGTTCTTAGAAAAAAAATTGAACCAAAGAAAGATGAACAGACAGATGAATGAAGAAGACTAGATAATAGTGAACTATATGGTCTATATAGGAAGCCTGACATAATAAAACAGCTAAGTCTTATAGACTGCGATGGACAGGACATATGACACGGTGGGAGAATGAAAGAGGGTCAAGGAAGATTCTTGTGGAAAAACCAGAGGGAAAATACCCAGTTGGTAGACCAAGTACGATATGGTAGAATAACATTATCTATGATTTGAAGGAAGTAGATTATACAGGGAATGAGTGGTAAATATTAAGTAAGGATAGAGACATATGGAGAACTTATGTCCGCACGGCCGTGAACCTACTGGTTCGATAGTGCCAGTGAGTTAGCCTTAAACCCTCGCTGTACAAATAATAATAAATCAGTAGATCCCACAAACAGATCAGGACCATCTTTAAGAAGAGGTCAGAATGGCGATTCCATTGAAAACAGCTGTTTGTGTTGGAAGGAGCTGTACGGAGATAAAATATGTGTAGTGGCGGGTAATCCCCGGCCACTTGTCTTCATTATTTAACCTGATGTATGTTATTGAGTCCCCGGGGATGTACCATCTCACAGTATCGTTTATTGAAACACATCCTCTCGCCTAATGGCATTCTTCAAATTACACCCACACTATCAAAATAATAATAATAATAATAATAATAATAATAATAATAATAATAATAATAATAATAATAATAATAATAATAATAATAATAATAATAATAACAACAATAATAATAACAATAATAACAATAATAACAATAATAATAATAATAATTTATTATTATTATTATTATTATTATTATTATTATTATTATTATTATTATTAATTCATTCATTTTGAGAATTTTCCTCACCGTTGAGGTTTTTATCCAACCAATCATAACAATTAACATGAGTTTTAAAAATACATAAATGACTATGGACTTATAGATTATCAGTTTGTAATACACACACACACACCTTTGCTTTAATTAAAGTTCTCCGTCGTTCTCTGCCCTCTGTGTCTTGATCGATTACACCAGATTTGCTCATTGAATTCTGAATATTATTATTATGAAAGTCATTGAACGAATACGATAACTGGGGGTTGAAAATAAAATTAGAAACAACATTTTATATGTGATGTGGAGCAGAAATGAAGATTTCATATTATAAGATCAAAAGGGTATATTAGAGGACGTAAAGAATTTGAGTATATGGGAGTAAAAATAGATAAAGAGGATAAACAAGAAAGTGATATTAAGAACAGAATAAAATAAAGGTGGAGCAATAACAGCAATGATGAATGGAGTCTTATGGAACAGACATATAACCAGAAAAAAAAAGTTACAAATATATAATTCAATAGTGAGAAGTACTGGAGCTGAAGTTTGAAAATTCAACAAAAACTTAGATCAAAAACGTATGTCGATGGAAATGGATTTCTTGAGGAGAGCAGCAAGATGTTCAAAATTAAAAAAATGAGAAATACTGTCATAAGAGAAAAAACGAATATTAGATATTCAATAGTAGATTATATAAGATACAAGCAATTAAATTGGTGTGGGCACGTATGACGAATGCAAGAAGAAAGGTTACCCAGAAAACATTAGAATGGTGTCCACCTGGAAGAAGGAAGAAAGGAAGGCTTCGAAAGTCGTGGATGCAAGAAATAACAACTGGAATGAGAACAAGAGGACTGGAGGACATGGAGTGGATGGGTAGAAACGAGTGGACAAGAAAAATAAAATTTTACGCACAGAAAGTTGTGAACAATTGAAAATCTGTATATAAATAAAGTATTATTATTATTATTATTATTATTATTATTATTATTATTATTATTATTATTATTATCATCATCATCGTCATTAACTTTTTTGTCCAAAAATGTTGCTAAGTACTTTATACTTTACTGGTATGTAAGCCCTACAAAACGCGTTTTAATTTCTTGTTGAAATAATTAAGATAGGAGAGTGAAGGCAGTGGAATGAGATTAAAACTAGCTGAACTCTATTGAAACTGTGGTAGTTGGCAAGTCTGCTCTGTTAATGGAAATGAACTCTACTCCTCTCTGTGTAAAAACCGCATCAAGTTTACTTGTAATGTTACTGCTTCTCGACGTCCCAACACATTCATGCTAATTTTACATGATCACAAGATTCGAAATGGGTACTTTTTCCGCGCTACCAAGGCGGTCGTACTCACCTTTTTTTCTTTTTCTTTCAATAAAAACACAGAAGTTCTTGTGAAACTTTCACAATATCATTATTTAATTTACATAAAATTGCACTCTCTTTCACTTCTTTTCAAGCTTCTGAATTCCTTACTCCTAGTTACCTGGCGTCCAGATTTGAGAAGTTATCTTCTTACCACAATATTGACACTCACAAGATAACAGTCTGCTAACAATCCGTCTCCATATCACTTCCTTTTATTCTACTTCTTTCACAGTATCCTCTGCCCGCTCCTTGAATTTCCTTCCTCTAGATATCAGGGGTTGCCGCACACTGTACTTTTAAGTCACGCTTATACAGTTACCTTTTGTCAAATAATTAGTTTTTCTCTAGAGTTAAATTTATTCTATGTCATTAATATTTCTTTTCTCATTTTTTTCTATCTTGTATATTTTATATTTTATTTGTCAAATCTAGATTAAATTCAAAATATATTGTAAATAATAATTATATTGTAGACATACTATGATAATTTTTGTAATTTTTTAACGTGGTTGACAAGGCCTTAAGGTCTTAACTCTACCATGTAAAATAATACTATTATTATTAACACTATTATTATTATTATTATTATTATTATTATAAACTCTCAGTGACACTTACAGGCAACTTGCTGCAGTAGTTAATCTTGTTTTACATTATAAATAAACTGTATTTATTGAAATATCTTTCAGCATCTACACTGTTGCATGGACCACAAAAACATTTCAGAGCTATTCGATCAAACTCTGGGAAATTTGAGTTTTAACAGCAAAAATCTGGAGGAACTATACGCCTTTATTTCTTCTTGAAATTTGCAAAATAAAACTCGGAAAAAATAAAATAAACATCGGTTTCCCATTTATATCACATTTTGACAACATTTTCGCAGTACATCGACCAGCCTCATGGGCTAGTGGTCAGCGTTTCTGACTACTGTTCATGAGGTCCCGGGTTCGATTCCCGTCAAAAAATAATAATTGTTTGAAGGGAATTGTTCCTGTGGTTGCCCATGGTCTGGAATTTAGGTTAAGAACTCTCCTGGCGCTAGATTATAATTTATCACGCATCATATTATCGGGGTAACGTAACTCCGCCTTCTAGGTGCTCCAACTTTGGAAGTGGGTTACAATTAAGTCAATGCCAGGTGAGAATACCACAAATGTCGAAATGACAACCTGGGGCATTGAATAAAAAAGTTTAAGTGATTAATGGCGTACCCATTGTTGAGCTATAGCCTCTCCTATGTCACGAGTTAATAGATCAAGTTCATTTTAGTTACCTTATTTACTGAAAGATGTTATGAATGGAATGCGGTCAACACACCAGCTCAATGAGACATCTAGCAGGCAACTAGAGAATTAATAAGATGTTTGAGATCGGAAAATTTTGCTTAGAGGCCTCTTTCCTCAGGCTTAAGGATATTTTACGAGCCTAAAAAATCTTCAGACTCGGAACCCACGGCTTAAAGCCCTTTCCGGGTACACAGACGATTATATATATATATATATATATATATACATACACATACATGAAAATGAAGATGTCATATTTGCCTTCATTGCCAAATGTCAAAAATATAGTTATAACTAGGGCCCCGATTTTATATAATATGTACATAAAATTAAGACATATGTACATAAATATGTAAAAAAATATTGTGAAATATGTAAATAAATATGTAATAAAGCAATTATATGTAAAATCCAAAATGTTATTTCTTTGCTATAAAAAACAAGTCCACATAGTCCAATCTCCGAGTTAATAGTTCACTTCTGCAACAAAGCACAGTACTGAAGTACAAGTGTCAACCATTTAAGCCACATTGGATCCGTGTCCACAATTAATTATAATATAATTTTCCAAATGTTCTGTTGTCATGCACAGTCTTCTGTCTGGCAATATGTATTTGTAAATTGAAAAACATCGTTCGACTTCGCAAGAAGTCAACGGTGCATATTTATAGAGAGGGATTGTGCTAGGAATAATATTCTCAGGGTGTTCTACAATTTCACCATTAAATAAGCGAGAAAGAGTAACAAGAGTTGGGTATCCAGGGTTCTTGTTTAGCACAGACTGCAGTTTAGTGAAAACTACACCACCCACTTCGCCTGGTACTACACTGACCTTTTGAACTGCATCTTCCATTATTTCCACAGCTTCTTGGAGAGGCATACCTGAAGTTTCCAGTTTCTTGATACTGTTGGGAAGTCAGCTGAAGTGACTTGCGATGTATAAAACTGAACTGAGCACTTTAGAACTGTTTAATGCTAACAAGGATTCACTCACAGACACACTGAAGGATCAGAAGAAAAGTTCTCAATCACTGACTTCACAGCTTCGAACTGCTTACTGTAGAAAATTACAGCTTCGATCCATGCTGCCACCTTGTTATCACTGACTCTGGAGGCTCTTTGTAGCGATGTACACGATAAGGACATTTTAAGAAAACCTTCTTCGTTGCTGATATCAGTGTATTTACTTTTGCGAATTCATGTCTAATTGTCTCTGCCATTCGTTGCAGTGCATGAGCCGTACATGTAACATGCACTAAGTTTCGATAAAATACAATAATAAGCCATTTCCCAGGTTTTAACATGTATGGAGCTGCATCTGTGTACATCAGTAGGGCCCTCTCTTCATTTATGTCATCTAGCCATAGTACCTTAAGTCCATCATTAATAAATCTAGCAATTGTTGAACTATTTGTTACCTCCAAAGGTTTACAATAAATCAAGTAGGGATTTGATGCAGCTTCAGAGTCCATCTTGCCCACAATTAGATTACCGATGAAACGGCCTGCAGCATCCGTCGTCTCATCTGCAGAAAGCCATATAGGTGAATTGCGTATGTCAATCCTGATTTTTTCTAATATGTCAACTAACAAGAATCCAAGTTTGTTCCAAAGTATGTTCCCTGCAACCAACGCCATACACAGTTCGTTGTCAAATTCACTATTAAATGATGTAGGTTGTCCCTGCAACTGTGTAAGTAGTACCTGTTTCTTTGAAGAAACTCGTTTATTTTTAATATAGATATTACTTCATACATGTTGTTCAATTTTAGATTTCATTGTACACCCAATACGTTTATCACAAGTTTGGCAGGGGACTATTTTACCATCAGTGATTAAAACACTGTCAACGGAAATCCACGTTTTTAGCTTTGATGACAACGTCGAAGACGGCAACCAGTGCCATGGTTAAATTAAATGCGACAGACACTTCATAAATTCCTGAAACGTTTTTCACGAACAATGAAGAAAAAATGTTTAAAACAAGTCATTGTTGTCCGCATCGAACTCGTACAATTTAGCTTTAAATGTAATGAAAATGTATAGGATTGACGACAATGCATGAGAAGCACAATAATAAACATTACAATTGTTTTTCCTTTCTTGCTGTGTAACGAAAATTAACGGGATTAACGAAGATTTATAATAATTCCGCAAAAAATATTAAAATATGTAAAATTATGTACTATGGTATGAAATATGTATTATAGCTCGAAATATGTAAAAATATGTAATTTAAAACTTTGGAATGAGGGTATTTGCAGTTTAATTCGTCGACATTTTAGCTCTTTACACGTTTTATATTAGCTTGATCTGTATCTGTCTATCTATGTAACGGAATCTTTCAACATGATTTTCATCCACTTAAATACGTATATTGGATAGACTTGAAACTTAGTATGCTTGTAAAGGACCAATGACAATACAATACTTTCATAATTGTTTTTCTAAGATCCTGGCCAGGAACATCAGGACATCAAAAAATAAAGACCGGAGTATTAGGTTGCGTCCCGTGCCATAGTCGAGTGGTTAAGGCAGAAAGCCTTGGCGCAGAGCTACGGGACTTGCGCTGGTTCGAGTCTCCAAGGGGGAAGACATTTTCTCATGGTATTTCGGCCAGAATGGGACCGGTGCCCACCAAGCATCGTGAGGCATTTGGGTAGCTACAATAAGTAGCGGCTCCAGGTGGAGAAAACCAGCTATAACGGCTGAGGGACTCGACATGCTGACCACATGTCACCCCTACACTGGCTGAATGATCATCTACCTCTGTGATTGAAACATGTGGATGTAAGGCCAGCAGCCGGCTGGTCGGCTAAGTGCCTTCTAGGCCTGTCGCACCAGGAGTTTTATAATAGATTGCGGACGTATAGATTTTTTAGTCCATCGTTGTAAGAAATTAATATTATATCTTCTGGTAGCTCAGTTGGTAGAGCGGTGGACTGTAGTGGTATATCATTTTAGTAATCCGTAGGTCGCTGGTTCAAATCCGGCCCGGAATATTTTTAGAAGAGTATTATTTTTAGCTCATACTACAATAGTATCGAATTTAAAGATATTTGCATTTTTATTTTATTCTGTAAAATATTAATGACACTTTTGTAAACTTACCACATTGTAATTTATCCAAAAAATATGGGAAGGATACGATTAACTGTAACTATTTATCTATATTAAAATATTCAAAAATATTATAATAATGTTAGATAATAAAATATATTATACTCTGGGAAAGCTGACGATAAAACAGAATTGTTTTGAAACATGTCCAAGAACAAATCAACATTAATATTGAAGTAAGATGTCCAGACCAAAAATAATATAATTAAAATAACCTCAAAATATAACTTCCTAAAATTAAATATTAATAAAATATATAATTATATTCATGCGAAGACACTAAAAATATCGTAAGCAATTACATTTTCATGGGATTCCGGTTTATGACAATCAATTAAACTAAAAAATAAATAATAGTTTAAAAAAACTAAAACAACACGCTTTATTAGAAACCCGAA
This sequence comes from Diploptera punctata, assembly GCA_030220185.1. Classification (NCBI taxonomy): domain Eukaryota; kingdom Metazoa; phylum Arthropoda; class Insecta; order Blattodea; family Blaberidae; genus Diploptera; species Diploptera punctata. The sequence goes on from JASPKZ010004563.1 coordinate 183,253, forward strand.
CTAAAAAATTAAAAATAATTTTAATTTCCAACGCGCTTGCCATAAAATTAAAGTGGTCAACAAACAAATCATCTCCAACACATCTAGAATAAAAGTAGAGTTATCTACAAAAAAATAATTTTACCATCAAAAGCGTGGGTAACTTTTTATGGTTTTTACGTTTTCTTCTTAGAGACTTTATTTTTACCAATATCTGTTTATTATCAAATATATTAATTGATATAGAGCACCGCACGTTTTTTATTGTAAAATTATTATTTTGTAGATAACTCTAGTTTTATTGTAGATGTGTTGGAGATGATTTATTTGTTGACCACTTTAATTTTATCCCAAGCGCGTTGGAAATGAAAATTATTTTTTTCATTTTTTAGTTCGGTTTCCTAATAAAGCGTGTTGTTTTAGTTTTTTAAACTATTATTCATTTTATAACTACATACACAGCAACAGAATATGTAATTACATAAAATCCGGGCTCTACTTATAACATAATATATACAGGCTACATAAATTTTGATGATGGTCATTTTCGGTTTCTACTAGATAGAATCAGTGAATATCTGTAAATGTTTGAAAAAGAAAATTTTCATAAGAACAACCTCAGTACTGTAGCTTCATTCCTTCGGAATTCGCTAAATATCATTGGACTACTAACCCAGAGGAACAAGGGTCATAGGAAGACCGAGAACAGGATGAAGAGTTAACTTTCAGAACAGAACGCGCTGATTAAGTCCAATCCTGAAATCTCATGATGATGATAATAATAATAATAATAATAATAATAATAATAATAATAATAATAATATATAAATAATTTATTTATAAACAGGTTTGCAAGTTAAAAAAGTCTTCATATGTCTAAAAGCGTTTTAATTTTTTTCTTTTTCCATTCTTCTCCATCTTCCCATTCCAATTCTTGCAGACCTATCTCCCTCATGCCTTTTCTTACATCATCCATCCATCCATTTAAATCTAGGTCGAGCTCTCTTTCCTATCCCAGGTATAATCCATTCCAAAACTTGTCTGGGTAATCTTTTCTCTGGTATCCTACGTATATAATCACACTAATCTAGTTGTCTGTATCTCACAAAATGTAATATTCAATTTTAGACTTTGATTTGTTGTCTTATGATTGTATTTCTGATTTCTTTTTCAATTTAGAATGTCTAGTTGAGCGCCTAAAACAATCCACTTCAGTAGACATAAGTTCTAAACTCAAATTTTTATTCAACTGCCAAATTCCTGCACCGTATATTTGCAAGTTTCTAATTATGGATTTATAATAAATCTACTATTATTATTATTATTATTATTATTATTATTATTATTATTATTATTATTATTGTTAATGTGTTTTGGAATTGAGACCTTATGGGAGACGAGACAGAGAAAGACTTAAAACCTCCTTTAGTCAGGGAATTTACGAGGGTGGACCAAATATAAACCGGAATTTGTATCTGGAGGCTCTGGTAGCGAACTGCAAAGGTTGCTGTTTGGAGGGGAAGTTGGTGGGGGTATCTGGAGTAGGGATCTTGATGTGTCGCACTCCGAAAAGCGGCCGCTTGCTTCAGTACGCCATGAGCGGGCAAGAGGTACACACGTTCTGTTGCGCAACGAATTATTATTAAGTTTTTGGCGAAAGAAGGCACTAAACCTTCTGAAATTTTGAGAAGGCTCCATGCGCAGTTCGGGGAAGCAACCCTTTCGAAGACGCAAGTGTATGATTGGCGCAAAAAAAAATTAGCGGGCCGGGATTCAGTGGAAAATGAGCCCCACCAAAGACTGCAACGAACAAGCATCACTGCAGACAACATTCTTCCTGTACGGGACCTTATTGAGGAGGATCGGTGCGTAACAATTTCTGAAATTGCTTCACACGTTGGAATAAGCTTCGGAAGTGTTCAAGCTATCATCAGTGATGAACTCAAATTCCGAAAATTGACTGCCAGGTGGGTTCCTCGGCTCCTCAGCCAGAAACAAAAAAAGTGTGCGCCAGGAAGTGTCTCAGAGGCATCTGAGTCGCTACGAGGAGGAAGGAGATGATTTTCTGAATCGCATTGTGACCTCTGATGAAACGTGGGTTCATCATTACACCCCAGAGTCAAAACGTTCCAGCATGGAGTGGCGAGAGCGAGGTGCGGCTGGACCGGTTAAGGCCAAAACACGTCTTTCTGCTGGAAAGGTCCTTGCGACTGTTTTTTGGGACTATGAAGGAATTTTGCTAGTGGATTTCCTTCATGAACGACGAACAGTGAATGCAGACTACTACTGCCGGCTTTTGGACGAGACAAAAGCAGCATATCGCAACAATCGCCGCCGGAAACCTATCCGAAATGCGACTGTGCTGCATGACAATGCAAGGCAACACACTGCTCGGTTGACACAAGAAAAACTGAAGAAAATGCATTGGACACCTCTGGAACATCCTCCTTACATTCCAGATTTGTCACCCTGTGACTACCATTTGTTTGAGCCACTGAAAGAAGACCTGGGAGGAAGGCGGTTGCAGCGGTAGAGGAGTTCGTGCGCAACTGGTGACTACACGTCATCCCTCATTCTTCAAGGACGGCATCAAAAAGTTGCCAACTCGATGGCAAAAGTGTGTTGGAAATGCAGGAGACTATGTAGAAAAATGAGGTGGTGGTTTTGTATTTTTTTTGTTAATTCAATAAAATTGTAAACAATTATTCCGGTTTATATTTGATTCAACCTCGTATTTATACATGAAGGAGAAATAACTACAACCAGGAGATTGGATGGACCGACGAAATTGGTTATTAGTAGGGGAAGGATTGTAAGGTGCAAATTTTGTTCGTAAAAGGGTGAAAAAAAGGTTCTGAAAACACATACTAAAAGGTGCAAGAAAAGGTGCTGCTACAATAATTGAATTAAGGTTTAAACCAGTTACATGAACTCAGTTTGTATAATGCAGATCATTTTGCACCAAATTGTTCTTCTTTATAGAGTCCGTAAGATATAATTAATAGTTTTTTATTCAAAGTTAAAATGCGGTTGAAAATGAATGACAAGATCATTTGAAAACTATAGTTACCGTGTTTGATAAAACATGAAATATGAGGTAAGATGTTAAAATGACTCATTAATTTATTAATAGTTTTTTAGTTGATTGCAATGTTTACTTTGCAGATGGAACATGGAAGAATTATGCCATAAGTTTCGGTAAATTGCTGTTTGAATTTTGAGAGTGCATAAAACTTACCCTTCTTTACATTCGCCAAGTTATTGTTGTGAAAACCCAGTTGTACGACCAGCCTCATGGGCTAGTGGTCAGCATTTCTGACTACTGTTCATGAGGTCCCGGATTCGATTCCCGATCAAATCATAGGAATTTTTCTTTAAAGGAAATTATTCCTGTGGTTGTCCATGGTCTGGAATTTATATTAAGTTTAGATTAAGAACTCTCCTGGCACTTCATTATCATTTATCACCTACCATATCATCGGGATAACGTAACTACGCCTTCTAGGCGCCCCAACTTCAGAAGTGGGTTACAATTACACCAATGCCAGAAAAGAAACCAGGAATATCGAAATGACAACCTGGGTCATTGAATAAAAAATACTAATAACATTACTTTGTGGTTCAGACTAGTAAAACACAGCCAACAACAAGTCGGTAGATAGAAAACTATTAAATTATTGACAGTACCGATTGAACTTATTTTAAACTGATGATCTTGAAGAAGATTTTCGGGCTGTAGGCCGTGGTCGTGAGGCTTGTAGTTCCCCGACGTTTCGCCAGAGACTGCGTCTGGTATCCTCAAGGGTTGTCTCAAGCCTCACGACCACGGCCTACAGCCCGAAAATCTTCTTCAAGATCATCATAGCAACGCCGGCCGTGAAAGTCTACGTGAATACATTATTTTAAACTGTTACAGCAACTCTGTTGAAATTGAAATTTGACTTCACAGCTCCAGATAGGTCATTGTTGCCGGGATATAAATTACTGGTGGTTTACATAAATAATTTATAAAATATAATTATTATATTTTAATATCTATTATTTACTATTGTTAACTTCACACTGCAGATTGACCATTGTTTCTAGGGTATAAATAACATAAATTATTTTAAATATTTATTTAATAATGTTGACTTCTGATTGAGATTTTAAAAAACTGTTCTAGAAGAAAAATATACATTTTTCTGTCGTATCTTTTAAAAACGCAGAAAAGAGTGGAGGAACAGGTGCTGAAGCATAAACAAGAGGGAAAAGTGGCGAAATGTAGTAATCTCACGAAAATGTGCAAAAAGGTGCAACACATTGTTTTCATTTCGCTTCATTTCATCCCCCCAAACACATATACTGAACTATCAGTATGAAAACAGTTATATTTTTGGAAAGGAGCCGCACCTCATAATTCTTTGCCTAGTTATTAGGAATCGGATGATGTCAAAGACATTAAAATCAACCGATGATCTATTTATCTATTATTTCTATTATTATTATTATTATTATTATTATTATTATTATTATTATTATTATTATTATTATTATTATTATTATTATTTTATTTAAGGACCGCCGCTACGGAAGGGAAACTCGAACCAGATAAATGGATGGAATTCAGGTATATTCAAATTTGAAGAACATTTTGAAAGAGTTACAGTTAATTACTTTGGTAATTATTCACAGCTTCAATTAGCTTGAATGCGATTGGTTCATTTCCAAATAAACACGGATATGGCTTCATTAATTATCTTCAAATCTGAAGGTTTCCAAAATAATTTACTGGGAAAGAAATTTACCTTCGTTTTAATTAGATCATACCAAGTAATTATACCAACATATGAAAATGATATAACATAGTATTAACCTTTAAATTCGCAATGTATGCTATAGGATACATCAATTGTTTTAATGTATCTAATAGTTTTAATAAAACAGAAGAAAGCTAACGGTAAGAAATTACTGAAATGTGTCGAATTACACAATATAGGCCTACCTAATAATAACAGTTATTGCACAATTTCGTTTTCAGTGCGGTCCGCCACATTTAAATAACTCATACGATAAATATTATTCTAAAACAGCTCGACAGCTACAGACCCATTACACTATTAAACACGATGGAGAAGGTAGCAGAGAAAATAATCAACAAACGGCTAAAAGCATAAATATCCAAATTGGAAAAACTGAGAAACGAGCAATTTGGCTTTCGCACAAAACACAGCACCATTTCACAACTGATGAGACACACAGAACAAATAATAACCAGAAGGTTCAATGAACGACGGGCCACGGTTGGATTGTATCTGGATATCAAAAAATGCATTTGATAAAGTCTGGCATGATGGCCTAATTCGTAAATTAATGCAATATGGCTTCAGCAAATGTCTCATACAGCTTCTAGCAAATTACCTAGAAGGCAGGAGATGCGACATACTTATAAATGGACAATGTTCACAACTAATTAACATAAGGAGTGGAGTACCCCAGGGAAGTATCCTGGGACCAACACTTTTCAACATCTTCATAAATGATATCCCGCACAATAACAAACATCTCAATACTCACCTGCACATATTTGCAGACAACACATTAATAAAACGCAACCCGCCATAGCAGCAGACAGGTCCAAGAAAACATGAGTCTCATATAAGAGTGGCTTAAAAATGGCGACTAACAATAAACATTAACAAGTGCCTAGCAGCGATCTACTCCAAACGTAGAAAACACTTCCGCACACTACCCCAGAAACTTCATCTCTTTGGAAAACCAATCGGTTGGAAATATGGAGCAAAATACCTAGGAGTAATATTCGACAAGAAATTACTATTCAACAGACATATAAACTGGGCAAGGGGCCGAACATTTGGAAAACTCTGTGCTCTGTATCCCATATTAAACTACAGGACAAACATCGATGTTAGGCCTAACAATATACAAATCAATATTGAGGTCAACACTAACATATGCGTCCCGCTTCAAAAACCCATATACAGAAACTACAACTAATTCGAAACAAAGTTCTGTATATGATCACCAAACTTCCACGAGTAACTCCCATAGCGATCCTCCACAAGGAAACTCGAATGGAAACAATACAGGAATTTATCAAAATAACCTCGTACAATTTCTATGATGTATGCCAAGACCACGGCAATCCACTCGTGGCTGGACTCGGGTCATATGACCCACAGCATGTCTCAAGGTGATTATACACACACAATAACAACATAACACAACACACTACAAAACATTAGCAACTATGATGACCAATGCGCACCCCGGACCCGTGAATTGATAATAATTGGTAATTTATAAGATTGGAAGTTTCAGAACATCCGGCAGTAACGGGAAGGAGCCAAGCTGTATTCCCAGAGGTCCACTCTAAACAACATCACCCAAGAGATGTCATCACAAAATCTATAGAGTGCACAGTGTCAGAAGATGAAAATGAAATCAATGTTTGGACAATTATGAAAAATAAAAGTAAAATAATGAACTTTTGAAAAATGTAAAAAATGCTCAAAATGTTGTGTAATTATGTGCTATAACTCTGTACAATTTATTATGTTTAATAAATGGTAAATGGTGCTGTGCTCTTCCCCTTGATCTGAAACCACAGTGTCAAATTTAACAAGGTCCCGGGACCAACTATTTCAATCAGGGTTTTCTGCGGTTTCCCCTGATTCAAGAGCAAATGCTGAAATAGACCAAAAAGACCGCCGCTGCGGCAGTAAGAAACAAACAAATAAACCTTAGCGCTATAAATAAGAACCTTCCCATCAGGGGCCTACATGGCGCTGCTCCCGTAAGCGAATCGGGGAGCTTGCATGCTGCATATCATGCCATCTCCACCAACAAATATATCACAATCAGTCAACACACAAAAATCAACCAATTCGGAATTACTACCATTCAAAATTTAACATAGTCGAAATTTAGAAAATCAAAAACTTCAGAAATTAACACATTTTGACAATCACAACTAAAACCACTCAAACAAACCCACAGGGACAATCAACCCTCAAAATTACCGGGACAAATGCACATTGTCTAGGAACCCGGGGTCCACTTGTACAGTGGAGGAAATTGGTATAAAGGCACTTGTTAAAAGAGTTAACAGAAGTTTATTTACTCTTTCTTTGGAATTTTCCTATATTAACTTAGGAGGTGATTGAGTATAAAACACACACAAATAATGTCAAAATTAATTATCCATTTGCGTCCAAAAAAGTACATGAAAACTGAAACCATTCTCACATATGGGTGGAAAAAGGCACTTTGAGTATTTCACAGATTAAACCAAAAAGACTGAGCGCAAAGTTTACAACAAAGTTCTAAAATTTAGTTGAACCTCCATTGTTGTTAATTACTTGGAAGATTCTCTTTGGCATTGACTTAATGAGGGTGTTTATTTCTTCCACTGAGATTGAAGCCCACTCTTCCTGAATAACACTTTTCTGCTCAGTCACTGTCCCAAACTGCCGTCCATTGCGATACACACGCCTTGCCAGGATCCCCCAATCGGATTTAAATCAGGACTTCTTACTGGCCACGTCAAAAGTGGTATTTCTTTCTTCCTGAACCACTCCTTTGATTTGGCAGACACGTGAATGGAAGCATTATCAGGCTGAAAAAATAGATCTTCGCCAAATTCCTCATACGTTCGTATCAATTAGGACTCCAGAAGCTCCTCAGGGTAGGACTCAGAATTCATCTTGATGCGTATCCATGCTATTTTGATCTTCCTTTAAAGCAGAATGCTGCCCAAATCATAACGCCTCCACCACCGAAGTTTCTACTCATTCTAACTTGATCTTCAGTACGGAGGTCGTTCCAGTAATACTGAAGGCCATCAGGCCCGTCCAGATCAAACTTCTTCTCATCACTGAACATTACTTTATTCCATTCTGAGGTCCAGGACATGTGTTCTTCAGCAAAAGTCATTCTAGCTTTCTTATGTGCATTGTTCAGATGTAGTTTACTAAGACTTTTTTAGAATTTTAGGTTCTTGTCTTCTGACAGAAATTGTCTTAGTCGTCTGGCTGTTAATGACAACTTCAAATCAGCCTGGATTTGAGAAGAAAACATATTCTTACCTTTTGCTTTACGTAAAATGACATGTTTAGTGCGCTCAGACAATTTTATTGTCCGTCCATATTTCCCGTTTTTTTTTCATATTGTGAGCCCAGTTTGACAAAATTATCATTGACACATCTTTAAGCCCCAATTTCGTAGGTATTTGTCTATTGGAAAGGCCCATCTCCTTGAAGGCACTAACTCTTGATTTCTCTTCATTTGATTGAGGCTTTCCACGCGGCATTGTACGTACTTCTGACTTGTAACTGATGAACGATGCTCACAGACATGTCGTCTCCATGTAATTGCAGTATTTTGTTTACATTTATGTCTCTGTAAGAGCCAGAAGTTGACCTGCCTTTATACCGATTTCCACCCCTAGGACAGCGTTTTCATAGATTTTACGTATTATTTACATATATAATAAATACAAAATGAGGAGACCTGTATGAAATTATGTCCAAGATAATTATATGTAATCTATGACACACATACGGTATTTGCATAAATATTTCAGATTGTTTTACTACTAAAAGTTAGTGCCTATATACCAATTTCCTCCACTGTATAAGTGGGCCGAAGAACAGTCCACCACCTGCACGCGCAGGTCGCAGGGCAGCTCGCTCTCTATCTCTCTATCTCTCTATCTCTTTCTATCTCTCTCTCTGTCTCTCTATCTCTCACTCATTGTACTGCCACATAGATAAAGAAGGTATTGCCAATTTAATGGTCAAATATGGGATAGGACGTGTGACATGTGACGTGTGACATGTGACGTGTGACATGTGACATGTATGCGGAAAGAAAGAGGGGCACGGAAAATCCTTGTAGGAAAACAGAGATAAAACGGCCAGTAGATAAAACAAGAATGAGGTGGGAGAATTACAATAACCAGATAAGAGGGAGGTGAATTATACAGGGGATGATTGAAAAACTTCAGTTTAAAATATGAATGTATGGAGAGCTTACGCTCGAGCGGTCATGAACCTACGGTTTTGATAGGTATAGTCGGTTATAAAAAATACTTCTAATATATTAACACGTTACCACCATATTTTCTGAAATTATTAAATATGTCCATACTATTTCAACGTTTTTCTTATATGTTTTTTCAAGTTACACAATTCCTCTTATTGTGCTGTTTCTGACTTTTCATTCTTAAAATTCTTGTCGATCGCCTCCAATAGTCCATTTCTACTGCTAACAACTTGTTAGTTTGTTTTCTACTTACTATCCTGGTTTCGGATCCATATAATAAAATGCTTTGTAACATAACTTGAAATATAGTTTTGTGCATTCTGTCTATTATATTTCTATTCCAAAGCACCGAGTTCAAAATATGAATGGTTTCTTCTTCCCACAGTTATTCTTTCAATTTCTGTAGTTGAATTCTCATTTTTATCTAAATTAGATTCTAAAACTGTAGGCTTTCACGGCCGGCGTCTTGATCCCTATTAGGTTCGTCTTCCGGGCATATAGGCCGTGGTCCAGTCGTTCTTCTACTCGACGTTTCGTCTACTGCTGCGGTAGACATCTTCAGGAGATACTGCGTGCTCTCTGTGAACTCCTCAACAGTCGGCTGCAGACTGGCTGGTCGTTGGAAACTCCCTCCCTATTTATAGGCACGCCCCTGGTGGAGAGGCGGTTTTCTGCGCGGTCCGTGTTGCGTGCTGTTTTGTCCAGGCTGTCGCTAGCAGAAGTCATAGGCTTCGTTGTCGTATTGTGCAGTGTCGGGATCCAGATTTTGTTTATCTTCATGGTTTCTTCTTTTTTGTTAAAGGAATTTTTGTGTTTATATATTTCTATGGCTTCTCTGTACAGTCTGGTGTAATAATGTGATGTTTGGGACAATACCTGCGTTTCTTCGAATCTTATTATATGTTCTTGGTTGTTCATCCAGTGTTCCGCTACGGCTGATTTTTCTTCTTGTTTTAGTCTGCAATGCCTCTTGTGTTCTTGCAATCTTGTGGTAACCATTCTTTTTGTTGTGCCGATATAAACCTGTCCACAACTGCAAGGGATGCGATATATACCGGCAGTACTTAACGGATCTCTTGTATCTTTGGCTGGGCGCAGTATATTGCTGATTTTTTGTGTTGGCTTGTAGGTTGTAGATATGTTATATTTATTTAATATTCGACCAATTCTCTCCGTTATTGTCTTGATATATGGTAGGTACACCTTACCCTTTGCCTCCTCCTTGTTCCCGTTTTCGGATTTGTAGACGAAACGTCGAGTAGAAGAACGACTGGACCACGGCCTATATGCCCGGAAGACGAACCTAATAGGGATTAAATTCTAAATATTTAAAACATTTTAACATTACGTATTCTTCCTGAATTACATTTTAGCTCATCTGTTGTATCCAATGAACGATATTCGGCTTTATTATACTTTATCATGCAGATGATTTAATTATCTGTTCCAGGGCAATCAAGGGATTGCAAAGAGGTATTGACCGACTGGAAATATACTGTAGGGATTGGGGATTGACTGTAAATGTTAGTAAGACAAAAACAATGACATTTAAAAATGGGACGGTTTATGGTAGAGCAGAGGAATGAAAATACAGAGATCAAGTACTTCAAAACGTGAAACATTTTGAATATCTTGGTACGACGTTGAAAATGAACGAAAAGTGGAAGGAACATATTGATATAGCATTATTTAAAGGGAGGGGACAACTTAACAGTGTACTCGGTATTCTGGGTCGAGTGCCTGATATTCCAGTCAGCACATTAGAAAAAAATGTATGGAGCGATGGTCAGGCCAGTAATGCACTATGGTAGTGAGATTTGGGGTTTCCAAAGAACGGAAATACTAAATAAGGTATATACGCATTTTCTAAAATATATTACAGGACTTAGTAAGGCTGTTTCTAACTGTGGAATTTTATATCAATTCGGGTCATTCCAGGACGACTTTAACTGTAAAATTCGTGTACTCAAATACTGGTTGCGAGTAATCCAAGGTGAACAAACAATGCTTATAGCAATTTGTTACGACCACCAAATTAAAAACATAGATGTTAAATTTTGGGCAGATGAGGTTAGGAGAGAACTCCAAAAGATTGGGATGGGCCGGATATGGGAAAAAGGGACTGAAAATCGCAAGAACGTGTGGAGAAAAATAAGGAGGAGGTACTTAGATATAAACCAACAAGATACTTTCGCCGAATGTACGGGAAAACGCTCAATGTTTTTACAAAGAGACTTAAAACATGTTTGGGGAAAATAATCTTATATACTCAACAGGATTTAAAGAGACATCCGGGCTTGCTTAGTTTATGCTAGGAGCATGGAAATGTCTAAAAATTAGCGACGATCACGAAATGTCCAATGTGCGGGAGCTTTGAAGACGAGATACATATATTAGGAAAATGTAACGATTTAGAATATTGGAGGCGTCAGTTATTACCGGAAGAATTTCTAAATTAAAATCGTGAAAGATTGGCATGCTACGAGTTAAATCCAGAAAATTGGATAAACTTGGGTAAATTTCTGGACAAAACGCGGAAAATAAGAACAACACTCATTCATGAATAAATGCATGTTATCAAAATGCAATACCATTAATTCTTAATAATTCTACATAATTATTGTATAATGTTACTGTATTATTATGTAATTGTAATATTATTGTGTTTTCTTTATGTAATTGTAATATTATTGTTTTCTTTTTGTTTTTTTCTTTATACAATTACCAAATATTACTTTATTTTAACGGACTGTCAACAGCACGTACGGCTTACTCCCCGTGTAACCCATATTTGTAAATAACATTGTATATATCTTACTTGTAGTCTAATAAAGTCCTATTACTACTATAATTTATTTGTAATCCCCATTTTTGTATTTCCTTAACATGAAAGATGCATCGTCCGGATAGTAGTAGTAGTAGGACTTTATTAGACAAAAAGTAAGATATTTACAATATTATTTACAAATATGGGTCGCACGGGCAGTAAGCCGTACGTGCTGTTGACAGTCCGTTACAATAAAGTAATAATTGGTACTAGTGTAAAGAAAAATAAACAAAAACAGCAATAACATTACAATTACATAAAGAAAACACAATAAAAATATTACCATTAAATAATAACACAATAGCATTATACACTAAAAACATTAACATTACAATTACATAAAGAAAACACAATAATATTACAATTAAGTAATAACACAATAGCAATAACATTACAATTACATAAAGAAAACACAATAATAATATTACAATTAAATAATAACACAATAGCATTATACACTAAAAACATTAACATTACAATTACATAAAGAAAACACAATAATATTACAATTAAGTAATAACACAATAGCATTATACACTAAAAAAACATTAACATTACAATTACATAAAGAAAACACATTAATATTACAATTAAATAATAACACAACAGCATTATACACTAATTAATTTATATATAATTGTTAATAATTAATGGTATTGCATTTTGATAACATATATTTATTCATGAATGAGTGTTGTCCTTATTTTTCGCGTTTTGTCCAGAAATTTACCGAGGTTTATCCAATTTTCTGGATTTACCAATAACTCGTAGCATGCCAATCTTTCCCGATTTGAATTTAGAAATCTTTCCGGTAATAACTGACGTCTCCAATATTCTAAATCATTACATTTTCCTAATATATGTATCTCATCTTCAAAGTTCCCGCACATTGGACATATTCGCATATCGTGATCGTCGCTAATTTTTAGAAATTTCCATGCCCCTAGCCTAAACCAAGCAAGCCCTGATCTCTCCTTAAATCCTAGGTTGAGTATATACGATTCTTTTCCCCAGACGTGTTTTAGGTCTCTTTGTAAACACAGTGAGCGTTTTCCTGTACATTCGGCGAAGGTATCTTGTTGGTTTACATCTAAGTACCTCCTCCTTATTTTTCTCCACACGTTCTTGCGATTTTCAGTCCCTTTTTCCCATATCCAGCCCATCCCAATCTTTTGGAGTTCTCTCCTAACCTCGTCTGCCCAAAATTTAACATCTATGTTTTTAATTTGGTGGTCGTAGCAAATTGCTCTAAGCATTGTTTGTTCACCTTGGATTACTCGCAACCAGTATTTGAGTACACGAATTTTACAGTTAATATCGTCCTGGAATGACCCGAATTCATATAAAATTCCACAGTTAGAAACGGCCTTACTAAGTCCTGTAATATACTTTAGAAAATGCGTATATACCTTATTTAGTATTTCCGTTCTTTGGAAACCCCAAATCTCACTACTATAGTGCATGACTGGCCTGACCATAGCTCCATACATTTTTTCTAATGTGCTGACTGGAATATCAGGCACTCGACCCAGAATACCGAGTACACTGTTAAGTTGTCCCCTCCCTTTAAATAATGCTATATCAATGTGTTTTTTCCACTTTCCGTTCATTTTCAACGTCGTACCAAGATATTCGAAATGTTTCACGTTTTGAAGAACTTGATCTCTGTATTTCCATTCCTCTGTTCTACCATAAACCGTCCCATTTTTAAATGTCATTGTTTTTGTCTTACTAGCATTTACAGTCAATCCCCAATTCCTACAGTATATTTCCAGTAGGTCAAGACCTCTTTGCAATCCCTTGATTGTCTTGGAACAGATAATTAAATCATCTGCATACAACAGGACTGGGATTCTAACATTTCCTATCTCCGGAGCCTCAATTTCTCCTTCTAGCATTACGTCTACAATATCATCAACGAATAGATTAAATAGCATTGGTGATAAAATGCAACCTTGTCTCACTCCCCGATTGGCTTCGCTGCTCTCTGTAATGTGCCCTTGGTCTACTTTTATACAAAATTTAACATATTTATAAATTGACATTAAAGCATGTATCATTTTACGAGACAATCCTTTCCGATTTAATTTTTCCCAAAGTGCGCTTCGGTCCACAGTATCAAATGCCATCTTAAAATCAATGAATGCACAAAATAATTTACCCCCCTTCATTTTCAGATTGTCATCAATTAATGTTCTCAGAACAAATAGGTTGTCCACCGTGGAGTACCCTTCTCTAAAACCTGCCTGATATTTTGAGAGCCTATTGTTCTCTTTAGCCCATTGTCTGATTCGTTCGTAAAGTACTTTACAATATATTTTTCCGAACACTGACAAGAGACAAATTCCCCTATAACTTTCTGGTATCTGTGCCCCACCTTTCCCTTTGTATAGCGGTTGGATGACACCTGTCGCCCAGGCTTCCGGATAATCTCCTCCATTAAAAAGTTTGTTGAACGCAGTTTTCAAAACGTCTAATAATTTATTGGATGATATCATATTTTTCAAGAATTCCCCTGGTATTCCATCAATTCCAGGTGCTTTACCATTCTTTAAACATTTAATGGAAGAAACCACTTCATTTTTCGAAATATCCTGATCCAGTAATTGAATATGAATTGGGTCAGGGATCTCAACTATATTTCCTTGATTATATCTTAACCTCTCATTTCCCAGCACCCTATCAAAGTAACTTCTCCATTCCCCGGGCGTTATTCTTGTCCGATTTATGGACTTTACTTTGAGTTCCCTTATCGCTTTCCATATGTCCGCAATGTTCCCACTTTCAGTCGCGACTCTCATTTCTTCGGATTTCTTATTTTGCCATGCTAGTTTTGTTTCTGCCAATAAGTCTTTATATTCCTTTCTCTCTTGCGCATAATTTTTTCTGCTTTCATCTGTGCTTTCTTTTCTAAACTTTAAAAGACTACTTTCGACAAATTTCTTCTTCTTTCTACATGCATTATTGTACCACCCTTTGTCCTTCTGGTTCATTGCGTATTTAACCTTGAATTTTTCCCCTGCTTTTTGAAAACATTCTGTCAAAGTTTTAATAATTTCCTCCCCGCTAAGATCATTTAATTGCAGATCCTGTATTAGCGTTTCCAAACTCCTGTTAAATTCTTCTCTCAGATCCTCGATCCACCTGAAACGGATAATTGGCCGCAATATTGTTGCCACCTCATCATTAACTGTCTCACTAATACCTTTCATATTTAAAATAAGTTTGTTTGGGAAGTGGTGTGATTCGATTCTGGAAACTATACAGAAATTACTTAGGACTGGAATCATGTCTTGTGTGCATATTGAATAATCGATTACGCTACTTCCATTTTTATTAATAAATGTCAGTTCTCCATTTTTATCTTCCCCATATTTCCCATTCAGAATTTCAAGTTCAAATGCATCGCAAAAAGCTAACAATTGGTTTCCTTCTGAATTTAAAATCTTATCTTTGCTTCTCCTACCCTCACCTCGTGTTTCATTATCATCCGATTTTATAGTGATATTTTCCTCCCCAATCCTACAGTTAAAGTCCCCTAAAATTATTATTCCCGCTTCCGGAAACCTATCTTTTATTTCTGCCAACGAGTCAGACAATTCAACGAAAAAATTTGGATTGGCATACCTGGAATTTAGTGGTTGGCGATAAATAGACAACAGACACATTTCTGCTCTTTCTGTATGGTAATATATACAAATTGCCTCTTTTAAAGTAATATTTACCTTTTTAATATATGGGTCTAAGTTAGCTTTATATAAAATGGCAACACCGCCTGGATATCTACCTCTCTTTCCTCTCTTTTGATTACCCTTAAAATAACCTTTCATATTACATAGATTTACGCATTCATTAGCTTTTAACCATGTTTCTCCTAGAGCTAATATATCAAAAGTCTCAATAAACTCTACACATCTGTCCATTGAAAGTTTTTGTTTTAACCCTTCGATATTCCATGAACCGACTGTCAACAAACCCTATTGTGTTCCCTTGTCATTAGTCTTACCTGTATTTTTCGAACTTCCCCCTCTCAATAGTTCCTTTTCTGCGGGTAGATTCTGAAGTCTTAGTGATTTTCTTGTTGGAGTTCTTGTGTCCGCCGGTCGTTCACCTCTTAGAGGTGGGGTATGCTGTTTGCGTTCGGCCGTTTTTTGCTGTATGTTTATTGGATTCCTGGGAGTTATTAAGGTAGTGGTCCCTCTCTCTTTCTCTCGTGTAGAATTTTCTCCCTCCTCTGCTGTAAGGAGACCACCTGCTGTTGAAGCGTCCCCTGTATGTTTTGGGGACTCGCTGTCAATGACCTCTTCAAATTCATTTTCAGAGTTGTCCATATTTTGTAGTTTTTCCCTGCTCCAGATTCGTCCATTTATAATCAATTTATTAAATTGCATGATTGCATGGCAGCCCTGCCTCCTCGCCTCGAGCATGTGTCGCTTAAGAAAGTCTCTTTCGCGGCGCACCTTCTCACTAAAGTCTTCGGCAATATTGATACCGGTCCCTTTAAGATATTTACTGTCTCTAAGGATCCAACATTTTATTTTGTAGTGTGATAATTTGCATACAATCGGTCTCTTTCCACTATTCCAACGACCTACTCTGTGCGCTCTTTCAATATCACTGTCCACCAAATCAATCCCGATTTGCGCCACTACTCTTTTAACTATATGTTCAGTTTCCTCCCAGCTTCTGTCTTCTTCATGCACACCATATATCACAATATTATTACGGCGACTCTGGTTTTCGAGATAGTCTAATTTAGATTCCAGCCATTTCAATCTGTCCTCCATCCGATGCATGTTCGTCTCAATATCACGAATTTTTTCACCCACGTTGCACTTTTCAAACCCCTCTTTCACTTCAGTTGACAATGTTTCAATCAGCTTTCTAACTTCTTCCATAATGCTTTGTCCCCTGCACACTTCAACCACTCTAACAAAAACACGTCCGCTCTTCTCGACGGCTAGCAACAAATCATCCAACTAATATATTAGTAAGCAGACTTACTCCCTATATTGATGGCATTCTAGGAGATCATCAATGTGCATTTAGAAGAAACAGGTCTACAACAGATCAGATTTTTAGTGTAACACAGATTTTAGAAAATAAATGGGAATATAATGGTACTGTACATCAACTATACGTAGACTTCAAAAAACATATGATTAAATTAAGAGGGAGAAGTTATATAGTATCCTGCTGGAGTTCGGAATTCCTAAAAAGCATTCGAGAATAAAGTTCTTAGGAAAATCTGTGGACCAAAGAGAGATGAACAGACAGGTGAATGGGGAAGACTACATAACAATGAACTACATGGTCTTTATAGGAAGCCAGATATAATAAGAACAGTTAATAAATAATAATAATAATAACTATAATAATAATGATAATAATAATAATAATAACTATAATAATAATGATAATGATAATAATAATAATAATAATAATAATAGTAATAATAATAATAATAATAATAATAATAATAATAATAATAATAATAGCTTTATTTTACCTGGCAGAGTTAAGGCCTTAAGGCCTTGTCTACCACTCAACCAGGTTTTTAAAAATACAAAAAAATAGTCTTACATCTAAATTACAATATACATAAACGATTACATGTTATGAATACAATACAATTAATATTTATAATGTATTTTGATTTACTCTAAAGTTAACGAATTAAATATATGATATATAAAAAAACGAGGAAAAGATTAGTCTCGTAGACTGCGATGGGCAGGACATGTTGCACTTATGGGGAATGAAAGACTTGCATGGAAGCTTCTTGTAGGAAAGCCAGAGGGAAAACGCCCAGTTGGTAGACCAAGAATGAGGTGGGAGAATAACATTAACTATGATTTGAGGGAAGTAGATTATACAGGGAATGATTGGAAAGCATTAGCTCAGAATAAGGATATATGGAGAGCTTATGTCGGCGCGGCGATGAACCTACGGGTTCGATAGTGCCAATGAGTGAGTAAGTAAGTAAGTTGAATTCCCATACATTTCAAGTGATTATTATTATTATTATGTATATTCATTGTAAAAGTCGGAATAATAAAAAAATATTATTTATTATTATTATTATTATTATTATTATTATTACTATTATTATTATTATTATTATTATTATTATCATCACCATCATCATCATAGAGGTGTTGTTTATTTTTTTCACAAAAGTGAATATCAAATAAATACTACAACCGAATAATTGTAGCGGACATTTTTGTTACAGATAATTTATTGATTTATTCCTGTAGAAGTGAGGGATATTTTATTGCATTTTCAAAGTTCCATAATTTTACATTTTAATGCAATGTCTGCTGGTCATTGCTGCAGCAGGTCAACCAGTCGAGTTTGTGCTGTAGGGTAAATTTTGGTAAGTCAATGTTGGTGTTTATTTGAATGTTATTTTAAAAATATCGTAACGTAAGTTTTGCTTCCTGTACAAGAGCTCCCATCTTCAGACACACGATCAGAATATGATCAGGTTTTATCTTTAAAATTACAATTGTCAAAGTTACCTATCTTTACCTTAAATCCGTTCGTTGGAAATGAGACATCACAATAATAATAAATTAACCTCGCCCACCGCTGTGGTCTCGGGGTAGCGTGCTGCCTTGTCACGCAGCGAGCCCGGGTTCGATCCCCGGTGGGGACAGTTTTTCTGGGTGAGATTTTTATCGAGGTTTTTCCTCCTGTAAGACAAATGTCAGGAAAACTTTAAGGTCCAAACGGTCCCCGAAATCATATGGCCATCGCCATCACCCTTATCATTCATATTCATCTTAGGTTAAGCTTAGGATTAGGGACTCCCCTGGCGCACCATTATCATTATTATCACCCATCATACCATCGGGGGCAACGTAACCCCGCCTTCCAGGCGCCCCACCTCAGAAGTGGGTTACAAGTACGCCATGCCAGGAGAGAAACCAGGAATGTCGAAAGACAAACCTGGGGCATTTGGAAAAAAATAAAATAAAGTAAAAATAAATTAACCTCTTGGTGTGTGAGCTTCAACACGCACTCTGTGATGTGAACGTAACGCTAAGTAGCTGTAAGACAGGAAATAAGGTAGCCCACTCACCTGTAAACACAAGAAACATACACATTGCAATTAAATTGTTGTCAATTTTAAGTGGACAAAGTGATAACTGTATCTATTTATTCAGCTTCACATATGCTGGACCCAATGGACTAAAGTGAATGGATTGTTTCATAAAGCGGGAGTGTTGGTAAAACACATATAGTCTACTCAGTCATTTAGTTCACCGCGCTTTGCTTTGTGGTTAGATAGGTCTATTTTGCACGCATAAGTATTTAGCATATCAAGCGGCGTTGTCACGTTTCATTTACTAGAATACATTTTTACCAGGTAAAGTTGCAAGCTGTTAAGATAATTATATCCATGTGGAGTAGATAGGGAAACGTCATTTAAAAATGCGAAGACATTATTGGCAGAGAACTGTTTTCAGTTTCTGGTGATTGGAGCGGCGTCTTAGAAGCCTATAACAAAAACTCCCCGGCTCTGCCTGGTAGGAATAATGCATTTTTTTAAACCAGAAAGAAACAGTTGTCTTTGATGCCGCCTGTAAACTAAATGACTGAGCCCACTATACTAATCTCTTGATTTCTCCGCCCCGCGGAATTGCTTATTTGAAACCTCGCAACATACCACTGTATAATTCTCTCTTTGTGCTCCGAAATCCCATGTAATATATTGTGGGAATATATTCTAGGCCATTTAATTAATAATCAATTATCATTAATATTATATTATTATTATTTGTAATTATTGTTTCCCTGTATTTCAATTACATAGATGTCAAACATGCACTATTACTTTAGATTAGATTAGATTTGATTAGATTTATTTAGCCTGGTGGAGTTAAGGCCATGTGGCCTTCTCTTCCACCCACCAGGACAAACATATATTACATCAGAATATAACAATCTTAATTAACTCTAATATTAAACACTAAGTAAACATTTGATCAAAAGATAAATATCTAATATGTTACGATCTATAATACAACCAGTTAATATTAGTTAAAATTAAGACTAAAACTAATAATAAAATGTATACAAGCAAGGCATATTAAATTGTCCCTGTCTAGTGTATATAAAAAACAGGAAAATAATGAGATATAGAAAACTAATTTTACGATTATACAATATTTAAAACAAAACAAATAAACATATTTGTTATTCTTAATATTATTTTCATAAATAATTAAATATATTAATATTGCTAAAAGAATACTATCAGTGAGGTGAATAAGTTAGTTTGTTATTAAATAATTATTTAGTTTGTTTTTGAAGGATGTTATAGTTTGACAGTCTCTGACATAGGGCGGAAGGGAATTCCATGTTTTGGTAAGTGACACCGTAAAAGATAATGAATAATATACAGTGTGATGAGGAGGGATATAAAGGACAATGTGCTGATGGGATTGAGTGTCAAGATTATGTGTGTCGGATAGTCTGATGAAGCGGCGTGATAAATAATTAGGCGATGATGTGTGAAGTATTTTATAGAGAAGGGATAGGGAATGGACAGTTCTACGATCTCTTAGACGAAGCCACGATAATTGTTCCAGGGACGGTGTAACATGGTCAAATTTGCGAATACCACAAATAACACGTGCGCAAGAATTATGAACACGTTGAAGTCTTTGAGTGGAAATAATATTTAAGTCTGTAAAAAGAGTGTCACAATAATCAAAATGGGGCATTTCAAGTGTTTCTACTAACATTTTCCTAAGGGCGAATGGCAAACAATTTCGTACACGATTTAATGAATGTATTATTGAGAAGACTGTTTTGCATGTATGGTTTATTTGTGTATTCCAATTTAAGTTGTTGTCAATAAATACTCCTAGAAAATTTACTGTCTCACTATAAGGGATTTGAACTCCATTTAGTGACACATGCGAAACTGTGTTTAGGTTAATTGTAGATAATAGTCTCTGGTGACCCATAATGATTGATTGTGACTTTCTAGGATTTAATTGCAGTCCATATTTAACTGTCCAAGTCATTAGTGAGTCAAGATCCTCGTTAATTTTGGCAACAGCGTCATTAAGTGAATATTTGTCTGTGTGGATGTAGATTTGCATGTCGTCTGCAAATAAATTATGTTTGCAATGCTTTAGGGAGTTATATATGTCATTTGTGTAGATTGAAAAAAGCAAAGGTCCAAGTACCGAACCCTGCGGACCCCCAGCTTTACGGAAGGACCAAGAAGAACACAATGTATGATTTCCTATAACAGATTGCTGGCGCTCATGAAGGTAGGAATTGAACCATTTCGTGGCACTATCAGAGAGTAAGAGGTTTTTAAGTTTATGCAACAATAAGTCCAAGTCTACCGTGTCGAATGCTTTACTAAAGTCCAGTAATGTAAGAATGAAGGGAGGAAGGAGATTACGAGTATTTGATAATAAAGTTCTTAGGAACATTTTTGGACCAAAGAGAGATGAACAGACAGGCAAATGCAGAAGACTACAATAGTGAACTACATGATCTTTGTAGGAAACCAGATATAATAAGAACGGTTAAGTCTTGTAGACTGCGATGTGCAGGACATGTAGGAACGAATGGGGAGAGAAATATGTGCTTGGAAGCTTCTTGTAGGAAAACCAGAGGGAAAACGCCCAGTTATTAGACCAATAATGAGGTAGGAGAATAACATTAACCATGATTTGAGGGAAGTAGATTATACAGGGAATGATTTGAAAAACATTGGCTCAGGATAGGGATGTATGGATAGAATATATCCGCGCGGACATGAACTTGGTGTATATTTCGACCAAAATCTTAATTGGCAGGTTCATTTAAGAGAAATTTGTAAAAAAAAATATATTCATTCTCCCATTCCCTAAAACGTTTGAAAAAATTTCCTTCCTTCTTCATTGAAAAAAGTACTAGTCTCAACTTTGATTATGCCGCTTTTCTATTATTGTGACTTACTCTTAACTGACATGAATATTACATTCGGACAAAGACTACAATGCTTGTGAACGATAGATATTCTTCTTCGTCAGGCTCTACGACTTCCAGTGGAATGTCTTGGCCTTCTCAACCAGTTTACGCCACTTCTTCCTATCTTGTGCAGTGGATTTCAAATCAAAAATCCCCATCTCTCTCAAATCTTCAATTACGTCATCTTCCCATCGATCCTTGGGTCTTCCCCTTGGTCTTGTTCCTTGTGGCTTCCAATTCAAAATATCATTCGGCAATCTTCCCTTTGGCATTCTTAGTGTATGTCCAAACCATTGTAATCTTTTGGATTTGATGAAACTAACTATATTTTCTTTATTATTCTTGAGGTATAATTCGTCATTCCTTCTCAACCTCCAATTTCCATTTTCCTTTACTGGACCTAGCACTCTTCTAAACATTTTCCTCTCAAACGTTAATAGTCTTAGTTTATCTGCTTCTTTTAGTACCCAGGTTTCAGCTCCATAACATATGATTGGTCTTATTATTGCTGTATATAATTTGAATTTAACATTTTTTATATTAATTTGCTTTTGAATATATCGAAATTAGCAAAATATCTCCGTAAATCAGACCACATAACTCCAGTATTTGAAATGTTGTCTTGGCTCCGTTTGGAAGACAGAAGAAAGATACATTGCATCTGCTTCTTATACAACACTTTGTCCACCTCATCACCCCTTTGTATTTCTACTCGCTTTCATTCGCTATCATCCCACCATAACACACGATCGAGAGAAAATTTAACTCTAGCTGTTCCTGTACATAAACATCGTTAATCCAGAAATAATTAAAAGAAAAGTGTTTAATTCTTCTCCAAAAGAACGAACATATCACTATTCCTCATCCTTCCTTGTTTCAGCCACACGACTCTGGAATTCCCTCCCCTCGTATATCAAGAAGTGCCCGACTCAAAAACAGTTTAAAACGAAACTCACTTCATATTACCTTAGACAATGTAATATATAACCCTGTTCCACGTATACTTTATTGTTTCTTTATATTTTAAACTTTCTTTACCAAGGCATTTACTTAATATAATTATAGCTTATTATTTTTGTTATTATTATTATTATTATTATTATTACTATTATTATTATTACTATTTTTCTTTCTTACCACTGTCAAATTTATATTGTGTAGTCTATATCTATTATGCATCAATCATAATTCTTATTGTATGTATAATTTAATCCTGGTGAAGTGGAAGAGAAGCCCTTACGATCTAAACTCCATCAGGAAAATAAATAAATATATAAATAAAAATAAACATATAGGTTCGATAGAGGCAGTGAGTTAGTTATGTATTTGAATTCTATTTTTTTCGAATTTTTCCTCATTTGTTGTTGTGTGTCCATCCCATTTAATAATGTAACTGGAATAATCACAATTTTCATATTTAAACTATTATATTGTAGATTTTAATCACGTGAAAGGTATCTGTGCTGTGTATATTGGAACGTTTGTGCGCCCAACAACACGCAAAGCGAAGCCTTCGCCATAATGAAGGTCGGTAACATTAAAAATACATACAATCGACCATAATCACTCTGTGTGTGTGCACAGAAACATGAGTGCTATCAACATAACGTAAATAATAACAATAATAATAACAACAATAATCTCTTCTTTATTAGGAACTAGCTAATACCCGGCATGCGCTAGTATGCCTAAATAAAGTGAACGTGTTTTTTATGTTTAGTTGAATAAGTAAAAAGAAAAATAATTATATAATTATTATTTATATAAATTTATATAGTAATTATTTTAGATGCCCCGTGCTGATTACTTGGCGTTTACCGAGAATCTGCTTATCCCGATCTTCATAGCATTAATGAAACACAAATATTGTTATTGTGAGTTATCCGTAAAAGATAAACATATTTTGTTGGGGTCTTTTTTGTAGAGTTTAAGTCATTTAAGCGTCCAAAAGCTAATTTTTTTCACGTTTTTCCACTACAAAGTGGTGATTTTTAAGGGTGAAGGGGTTGAGTATTACAACTCTCTTACAGCTTAAAACCTTCCCGGGAAACTACTGAACGTTTTCAGTATCACAATCGGATGAACGATGTGGCAGCGTATAAAGGACAAACAGACATATAGACTGATAGACATATATATATATCCCGACTCAAGCATTCTTTTTTCTTTTCATATCATATTTGCCTTCATTGCCAAATGTCAAAAATATATTTATAATATCTATATACACAAGCGTTACTGCTATAAAGTAAATATTCTCTTTAATAATTTGCTTAACTGTTATGTTAGCCGCTAGATGACAGTTGAAAGAAATTTCCGCTACCTCTTGTGCGAATTGAGAATACTACATGTATAAGAAAATTGTATGTTTGTCTTGGAATTCTTGGGTAGCTCAGTTGGTTAGAGCGCTAAAGGTACAGACTTTAGAGACTCGAGTTCAAATCCCGACTCAAGCATTCTTTTTTTCTTTTCATATCATATTTGCCTTCATTGCCAAATGTCAAAAATATATTTATAATATCTATATACACAAGCGTTACTGCTATAAAGTAAATATTCTCTTTAATAATTTGCTTAACTGTTATGTTAGCCGCTAGATGACAGTTGAAAGAAATTTCCGCTACCTCTTGTGCGAATTGAGAATACTACATGTATAAGAAAATTGTATGTTTGTCTTGGAATTCTTGGGTAGCTCAGTTGGTTAGAGCGCTAAAGGTACAGACTTTAGAGACTCGAGTACAAATCCCGACTCAAGCATTCTTTTTTTCTTTTCATATCATATATATATATATATATATATATATTATATGAGACACGAAAAGAAAAATAAATGCCTGAATCGGGACTTGAACCCGCGATCTCTAATGTTATTTGTTAGCGCTCTAACTAACTGAGCTACTCAGGAATCCTAACACAAACATTTATTTTTCCTATATATATATATATATATATATATATATGGTATGATAAGAAAAATAAATGCCTGGACGGGATTCGAACCCGGATCTCTGAGTCTGTACCTCAGTGTGATATCCATTACACCACCAGGCGAATCTAATTCAAACATTTATTTTTCTTATATATGTATTATATTCTCCATTATTACTAGATGTCGCGAGAACTCGGTCTTCACCGCCATCTAGTAGCTGACTATAACAAGTAAGCAAATTAAAGAGAACATTTTTACTTTATAGCAGTGACGCTTTATCAATGTTATAATTAAATATTTAACATTGAGCAATGCAAGCTCAATATGGTATGATAAGAAAAATAAATGCCTGGACGGGTAGGCCTATATATATGGGACACGAAAAGAAAAAGAAAAATAAATGCCTGAGTCGGGATTTGAACCCGGGATCTCTAATTTCATATGTTAGCGCTCTAACTAACTTAGCTACTCAGGAATCCTAACACAAACAATTATTTTTCTTATATATATATATATATATAGGCCTATATTCAGATGTTATAACTATATTTTTGACATTTGGCAATGAAGGCAAATATGATATGAAAAGAAAAATGAATGCTTGAGTCGGGATTTGAACCCGAGTCTCTAAACTCTGTACGTTTAGCGCTCTAACGACCTGAGCTACCTAAGTATTCCGACACAAACATACATTTTTCTTATATATGCAGTATCCTCAATTCATCTAAATATACAAGCTGCTATAAAGTAAATATTATCTTTAAAAATTTGCTTAACTGTTATGATGGCCATAAGATGTCAGTCGGAACGATTTTCCGCTACCTCTTGTGTGAATTGAGAATACTACATATATAAGAAAAATGTATGTTTGTGTTGGAATACTAGGGTAGCTCAGGTCGTTAGAGCGCTAAACGTACAGAGTTTAGAGACTCGGGTTCAAATCCCGACTCAAGCATTCATTTTTCTTTTAATATATATATTATTCACAATTTGCACAAGAGGTAGCGGGATATCGTTCCAACTGCCATCTAGTGGCTACTATAACAAATAAGTATTTTTAAAGATTTTTTTACTTTTTTAGCAGTGACGCTTGTATATTTAGATGTTATAACTATATTTTTGACATTTAGCAATGAAGGCCAATTATGACATGAAAAGAAATTATCCCGCTGCCTCTTGTGTAAATTGAGAATAATATAGGCCTATATAAAAGAAAAAATAAATCTTTGTGTTAGGAATCCTGAGTATCTCAGTTGGTTAGAGCGCTAACAAATAAAGTTAGAGATCTCGGGTTCAAATCTAGACTCAGGCATTTATTTTTCTTTTCATTTTATAATTGACCTTCATTGCTAAATGTCAAAAATATAGTTATAACATGTAAAAATATTTATTTAAAATCTTCAGAAAATTAACCCTACCAATCCAAAATACACATGTATATTCACTAAATTTTGCAGATGACCAGGTATTAACAGCACAAGACCACGATGACATAGAATATATGACTAAAAAAACTAAAAGAAAACTATGAAAAATGGGGACTTTATATAAACATTGAGAAAACTAAATATCTGTGTATAGGAGAAGAAATGGAAAATATAAATTTCAACAATAGAGAAGAACTAAAACCTAGTATTGAATGCACTTATTTAGAAACAAAATTACACCATTCAGGCGATAACACAGTGGAAATTAAAAATAGAATCGCTCAAACAAAACAAGCAATAAATTCTTTAAACTCTGTTTGGTGGAGCAAAAATATTTAAAAAATAGAAAATTACAAATATATAAAACCATAATTCAGAGCATTTTAACATATGTTGCTGAAGTCTGGCAAATTCCTGCCAAAGAAACGAAAAGAATTTTAAGCACAGAAATGGGTGTTTTAAGAAGATCAGCTGGAAAATCTAGAATGGATAGACTACGAAATAAAGAAATAAGGGAAATGATGGGTGTACAAGGGGAGCCGGACATCATAGACATTATAGAAAAATAAAATATTACAGTGGTATGGCCATGTCAAAAGAATGCCAGAGCAAAGATTGCCTAAAATTGTTATGGAATGGATCCCAATGGGAAGGAGGAAGAGAGGAACACCGAAGAAAACTTGGATAGAAGGGGTACAAGCAGCTATGAATATAAGAGGATTGGAGGAAGATCAATGGATGGACAGAGAGGAATGGCGTTTGGTTTCCGGAAGACGGTGGCAGTTGCCATGATACCGGATGATGATGATGAAAAAGATAATCAATATACGGCGGTATACATTATACAAATTATAAAATTAAGTAAGGTTCGACGTGAACGAAATAATAATAAAGGAATGATAACTGAACTATTGCATCTCCCTCGTTCATTAAAAATGTATGTTACGGTATATATAAATTAAATATTGGAAACTAGTTCGATCGGGCAGTGACACGTATCTGACACGCTGCAAGTCCGATAAAAATGATCTCTTAATGTCTGTCAATATTATAGTTGGATTACGTGGACTCCCACACTGGCGGGCGGCGGTTCTAAATGTTAAAGCAACACATATCATGTCTCACGCAGGAACAAGTCCAATTTATGCTCCGATTTTCCTGGTTTACGCACTACATCCATCTTTTGTTTGGTTGCGAGAAAACATGCCTAGCGGCCGATAGGTTTTTAAATTTCGATCTTCAGGTGCCTTCATCGACCTCCTTCATAATGGTTCGATTTTTGTTGGTAAACGAACTCGACATTATTTTTCTTAATTGAGTAGTATATGCCCAGTTTCATTCTTAAAAAATAGGGTATTACACGCTCAATATGCATCGAACATATTACATATTTATATATATGAATCTTCTGTAAGCCTTACCTGTGTATGTCACTGAACTCATCCTGAACGACTCGACCGATTTTGATGAAGTTTTTTGTGTATGTTTAAGTAGGTCCCTGGATGGTTACGATTCACAATTGGACCCTCTAAAACCATTAGGTATAGGAGATCACCTGAAAAAATACAAATCGCTCTAGCGGTCATAATTTTTAAGGTTTCACAACAAAACTCAGTATATCCTATTAAAATAAACCGAGCTAGGAATTATCCAAAAATCAGCGAAATACGACAATTAAAATTGGAGGTTTACCTGAAATCTAACTAGCAACCGGCATGTTAGGTTCGTCTCAGCATAAACTATACGATTTAATTTACTTTTAATATTTTTTTAGGCGTAGCAATGAACGCAGTATTCCTATATAATTATGTCTATCGATGAAACATTATGTAATGGAAATGGACAGTTAATGACAAATTGGGAAAATTTTGAAGAAATGACTGAATTCAAACACCTAGAAACAATAATTACAAATTGGAATTAGATGCGCAAAGAAATTAAACATATGTTCAATTCTGGAAATGCGTTATTATGTGTTACATGGACTCTTGTCGTCCCAACTTCTCTAAAAAAACATTAAACTAAAAATTTCTGAAAGTGTTGTTCTCCCAGTTATATTATATGGATGTGAAGCGTGGACTTTTACTTTAAGGGAGGAGAAAATATTATGGCTATTTGAGAATAAAGTTCTTAGGTAATTTTTTGAACCAAAGAGAGACGAACAAACAGGTGAATGGGAATATTACATAACAATGAGTTATTATCTATATCGGAAACCAGATTTAATAAGAACAATCGCTCTAGCGGTTGCAAATTTAGGAGTTTAATATTAAAACTCAGTGCATGCTATTAAAAATGTACCGAAGAAGGTAGTCTTCAAAAATCAACGAAATCCGACTATCACAATTGAGGGTTTACCTGAAAGCATAAATTAAAATGTCACTCTACCAACCGCCATGTTTGGATCGTTGCAATGTATACAGTACAATTTAAATAAGTCTTAATATGTCCTATAAGATACATTAGTTTAATGTATTTAAAACTATAATAAATTAATGGAAAAAATAATCAGTACGGCCGCGGTTATGCTCCTTGACTCTAGTCCCGAGGGTCGCGGGTTCAAACTGGCCGGAATAGATATTTTTTACGATGAAAAAATCCAAGGAGCAAGTCCCTTCGGGAGGGACTTTAAGCTGTAGCTCCCGAGTCTGAAGATTTTGAGGCTCGTAACATATCCTTAAGCCTGAATAAAAAGGCCTCTAAGCAAAATTTACCGTCATAAACGTCCTAGTAATACCTTAGTTGCTTGATATGTGCTAACCGCATGCCATTCGTTGCAATCTATAGGTAAATAAGCCTAAGTAATTAGTTTGGTTAATAAACTCCCGCTAGCGAGCACCCGTGTCCTCACGCGGGATGTATTGGTACATTCACACAGGTATTATTTAAATTTGTGTCAAATTATACAACATTATGCAAGTAGCTTTCAACCGTTCTCGTCTCGTGGTAGCGTGCTGCCTTGTCACGTAGCGGGCCCGACTTCGATCCCAGAACATCATCGACCATCATCATCATCCTACGGTGTGAAAAGCAACGGGAAGCTACCACACCTATAAT